>ML274336.1:0-38737 GCA_005239495.1 Nicotiana undulata | reverse complement strand
TTAAATTTGCAAAAAAAAAAAAAAAAAAATTCTAGGGTAATAAGATCGGTCAGAAATAATAATAGAAAAAAAAGACTATGAAATATAATGATAGAGGTACTGAAATTTTAAATGAAAAATACCAAAACAAACATAAAAATCGTTTCGGATCTGGAAAGATCTAAACCCTAAGTTTAGGGTAAATAACATATCCAAACAAAAATAGCCAGATTCGGTAAATAATAACATTAAAGTGATCTAGAATGAACATAAATCTGATTTGAAACAGAGATACGAAAATATTCGTACTCACAGGTATTGGGATGAACGTAGACGGAAATAGCTAAGATATGTGAGACTTTGAACCAGATCTGGGTCGAGTCTCTTGAAATACGCTTGCCTTTAGAGTCAAATAGGTCAAGTAACATCAAAGGCGGGTAGTAAGTAAGGAGTTAAGTCCAAACAAGGTAAGGAATCGAGAGAGGATCCCATGAATCAAAGGAGAAATGTGACGGCGGGTTAGGGTTCTAGAGTGAAAGAGGTGAGGATGGGAGAGGATCAGAAGACGGCGGGTGGGGAAAAATGAATTAGGGTTTGGGGTGTTTGGTATTATTAAAAGGAGTGAGTGATTGGGGTCCGCTGATCTTAGGAGTGAGTGATTCGGGGCTGTTAATCTTTTGAGATCAACGGTCAGAATTAGATTTTAGTAGCCGCGCGGGTTGTTTGGACGGGTATGGGTGTGGGTAATTGGGTTAGGGTAATGGGCTAGGTAATTGGGGTGGTTAGTATTGGGCTGGGTAGGTCCAAAAATTAATTAGAAATGGGTTATATTTTAAATACCCATTTAAATTACTACAATAATTTATAAAAATAGTTAATAAATGATAAAAATTCCATTTGCATATGAAAATGATTTAAAATAATTATTTAATATTCTAAAAATATAAAAAGTCATTTTTTGTGTAAATAATATAATTATGCATATATGAGTTATTCTTGCAAAATTATTGTAATTATAGCCTAAAGATGCAAATATAATTATACATAAAATGATTAAAGCTCAATATGAATATAAATGATAAAAACAAAGTAATAAATCATCATAAAATTATTTATGATGCAATTAGTAATTATTTAGATAATAAAATGCCGGAATAAATTGATTAAAAATCCTTTAAAAATTATAGAACATTATGGAAAAATACTGGTTGATGACCCTGCATTATCTTGAAAGTATATATGTATTTTTAAAAATATATACGGGAAAAATTGGGTATCAACAACTGCCCCTCTTTACCCGGGAAGGATGAAAGAGTTGCCGGGTAAAGATATGATGACCAATTTTTACCGAATAGGGTGATTTGGGAGATATAGGACGCGCTCCGGTTTTCGAGTTGCCTACATATACCTGGTTTTACAGGAATCAGTCCGTGTGTAGTTCTGGATCCACCGGTGGAATAACCCGATGAAGTTGTCACAAGGACAGACAATAGGTTTCGAATAGGATGAAACGATTACGGTGAGCGACCAGGTTTGAAATAATTTGAAGGAACTAGAGCGGGATCGCTCCCGTGGGATAATGGTTACTTACCGGGTCACCTACAAATCCACAAAAGATATATTGCGAGCATATATGTATAAATTTGCATAAATTTAGACATGATGTAAATTCCCTTCAGATCATGAAAACTGTCTTTGGATGGTGAGGATGACGTCCTTGGACCATGATGTCCCGGGCCATGAATTGTGCGATAAGGGATTCGCAGGCCATGGAATGATGTTCTCGGTCCATGAGAATGGTGCCTCCGAACTATGACACCTTTGAATAATGATGTGCAACTTTGAGAGATCCTCAGGCCATTGCATGATGTCTTCCAACTATGAGGATGGTGCCTTCAGACTATGATGCCTTCGGACAAGTTGGCTATATTCCATCTTATGAGATGCTAGAGGCAACAAGACAGAGCTTAGTCTTGTGCAAGGTTCGGGACAATGCTTAGTCTCATGCAAATAGAAGGCAGTGCTTAGTCTTATGCATATAGGGAGGAAGGGCTTAGCCTCCTGCAAGGTTCGGGACAGTGCTTAGTCCCATGCAAAGAGAAGGCAGTGCTTAGCCTTATGCAAATAGGGAGGCATGACTTAGCCTCATGCAAGGTTCGGGACAGTGCTTAGTCCCATGCAAAGAGAAGGCAGTGCTTAGCCTTATGCAAATAGGGAGGCATGACTTAGCCTCATGCAAGTGATTTGAGACAGGGCTTAGTCTCTTGTGAAATGAAGGCAGTGCTTAGATTTATGTGAGTGGAGAGGAATGGCTTAGCCTCATGCAAGGTTCGGGACAATTTTTAGTCCCATGCAAAGAGAAGGCAATGCTTAGCCTTTTGCAAGTGGAGAGGCAGGGATTAGCCTCATGCAAGATTCGGGGCAATGCTTAGTCCCATACAAAAAAAAGGTAGTGCTTAGACTTATACAAGTGGATAGACGGGGCTTAGTCTCATGCAAAGAGAAGGCAGTGCTTAGCCTTATGCAAGTGGAGAGGCAGGGCTTATCCTCATGCAAGATTCGGGACAGTGCTTAGTCTCATGCGAAGAGAAGGCAATGCTTAGCCTTATGCAAGTGGAGAGGCAGGGCTTAGCCTTATGCAAATGGGGAGGCAGGGCTTATCCACATGCAAGGATTGAGATAGAGTTTAGTCTCATGCAAAGAGAAGAGTAATAGTGAAGTATTCTCAGCTGAAAATGTGTTTCATGCATAGTGATTGTGTTGTTGAGACGGTGTTTATCATGATGATATAGTCCTACATCCAAAGAAAATTTGTGAGTTTTGCGAGGGAGGTTGGTTCGTGCCTTTGCTTGCTTGATTTGCTCCATTCTTTCTGAAGATCCTATTCAAGCTATTGGGGTAGCATTTGGCTAAAGTAAAGTTTCTTTTCAAAAGCATGCGTGTATAATCAAAGACGTAGTAATATGCAGTTTAGAAATTAGTTAGATGAACAAGTGGCTGTGACATTATTAGACACATTGCGACTTCCTCTGCTGTAGAACTTTTAGGGTCCTCCTCAAAATTCTTCCCCAGTTAACTAGATGACCTTTCTGACTGTTCCATATACTGTAGTTGGATGAACTTGCTTCAGAATTTTGAGGGTCCTCCTCAAAATTCTGTCCCAGTTTTCGATTATGGGAAAATGGAAATTTTATTGATTTGTGACCGAACCCACAAGGCTGCCTACGTATCCCCTCTTAAACGGGAATCATGTCGAGCGTAGTTCAATTTACATCATATAGAGAAACATAAAATGGTTTACACATAGTATCTTTTGACTACATCTGAATTGATTTGCTTTGGCCTGATTTCCCCATCCATCTTCGCAAGTATGAGTGCTCCTCCTGTCAGTACTCTGTGAACCATGTAAGGACCTTTCCAGTTAGGTGAGAATTTTCCTTTGGCTTCATCTTGATGCGGAAAGATCCGTTTTAGCACCAGCTGCCCCGGTGTGAACTGTCTTGGTTTGACCCTTTTGTTGAAGGCTCTGGACATTCTGTTCTGATAAAGCTGACCGTGATATACTGCATTCACCATCTTTCCGTCTATGAGGGCTAATTTCTCATAGAGTCTCCTTATCCATTTTGCGTCGCTGAGTTCAACTTCTTGTATGATTCTCAATAAGGGGTTTCTACCTCGGCGGGAATGGTAGTTTTGGTACCATAAACCAGCAGATAGGGAGTTTCCCCAGTTGATGTTCGGATTGTGGTACGGTATCCTAGCAAGGCGAATGGTAATTTCTCGTGCCATTGCTTGTGATTCTCTACCATTTTCCTTAGTATCTTCTTGATGTTTTTGTTGGCGGCCTCCATGATTCCATTCATTTGAGGCCTGTATGCTATGGAATTCTTGTGCTTGATTTTGAGATTGGCGACATTGTCAGTGATGATGGACTCTGGAACCCCAAATCGACAAACAATTCGGTCACGGACAAAATCTGCAACGACCTTCTTGGTCACAACTTTGTAGGAGGCAACTTCAACTCATTTAGTGAAGTAGTCGATGGCCACCAAAATAAACCGGTGCCCGTTTGAAGTGGTGTGCTCAATTGGACCAATGACATCCATTCCCCAGGCAGCAAAGGGCCAAGGTGAGCTTGTTGCATTGAGCTCGTTTGGCGGCACTCGTATCATGTCTGCATGTATCTGGCATTGGTAGAATTTCTGAACATTCGGATGCAGTCTGTTTCTATGGTCATCCAAAAGTATCCGACCCTGAGTATCTTCTTGACCAAGACAAAGCCATTCATATGTGGGCCGCAGGTTCCAGCATGTATCTCCTCGAGCAATTTGAAAGCCTCTTTTGCGTCAACACACCTTAACAGTCCTAGATTAGGAGTTCTTCTATATAGGGTCCCTCATAAAGAAGGTATGCCAATGCTTGTCCTTTGACTCCTTTCTGAGTTACATAGATGATGTCGAACTCACTCAGCAAGATTTTCCACTTGGCCAGCTTCCCAGTAGGCATAGGCTTCTAAAAAATGTACTTCAGGGTTCCATCTTTGATATGAGCTATGTAGTATAGGCATAAAATTAGTGCCTTAGCTTCTGAGCTATCCAGGTTAGAGCGCATCAAGTGCGTTCTAGCAGAGAGTACCGTGCATCATAAGGAGTGAACTTCTTACTCAAGTAATATATGACTTGTTCCTTTCTCCCCGTCTCGTCATGTTGTCCTAGAACACAATCGAAAGCTCCATCTAACACTGCAATGTAGAGTAGTAGTGGTCTACCAGGCTCTGGCGGAACTAAGACTGGTGGTGTGGACAAGTATTCCTTGATTTTGTCAAAAGCCTTTTGACAATCCTTGGTCCAACTGGTTGTGGTGTCCTTCTTCAGCATTTTGAAAATCGGCTTGCATATTACTATGGACTGTGCTATGAAACGACTGATGTAGTTGAGGCGTCCCAAGAAACTCATCACATCCTTCTTGCTTCTTGGTGGTGGTAATTCTTGGATGGCTTTGACCTTTGACGGGTACAACTCTATTCCCCGGCGATTGACAATGAATCCCAAAACTTTCCGGCAGGAACCCCAAATGCACACTTTGCGAGGTTTAGCTTCAGGTTGTACTTCCGCAGTTGGTCAAAGAATTTCCTCAAGTCTGCTATGTGATATGCGACCTTCTTGGATTTAATGATGACATCATCCAAATATACCTCTATCTCTTTATGTATCATGTCATGGAAAATGGTTATCTTGGCCCTTATGTAGGTGGCCCCAACATTCTTTAGATTGAATGACATCATTTTGTAGAAATACACTCCCCACAGTGTAATGAAGGCTGTTTTCTCGGCGTCTTCTTCATCCATCCAGATCTGATGGTAACCTGAGAAGTAATCTACAAAGGACTGGAGTTCATGCTTGGCACAATTGTTGATCAAAATATGTATATTTGGCAGCGGGAAATCATCCTTTGGACTTTCTCTGTTGAGATACCGATAATCAACACATACTCTAACTTTTCCATCCTTCTTTGGAACTGGTACAATGTTGGCCAACCAGGTCGGGTATTCTACTACCTTGAGGACCTTGGCTTTGATCTGCTTAGTAACTTCCTCCTTGATTTTCAGGCTCATATCTGGCTTGAATTTCTTGAGTTTTTGCTTTACTGACGGGCACATTGGATTTGTGGGTAACTTGTGAGCTACTATGGATGTGCTCAACCCCGTCATATCGTCGTATGACCATGCAAAGATATCCTCGTATTCTTTCAGTAACCTAGTGTATTCTTCTTTCTCTGACGGTGACAAATGGATGCTTATGCGGGTTTCCTTGATGGTTTTAGAATCTCCCATGTTGACTACCTCGGTTTCGTCCAGATTGGACTTGGGCTTGTTCTCAAAATCCTCCACTTCTCTGACAATCTCCTCAGGTATTACATCCTCTTCCTCTATTTCTTCCGAATCACTATCCTTTTGTTGCGTTGTCTCATTACATGTCACAGTCGTTGGTTCATCAAGATAGGAAATAGTAATACTGTAGGGATAAATATATGAAAGAAAAATAGTAATAATATAACATCAAGCCATTTAAAGTGTTATCAAATGATTTCAATAACCCAAATAATGTTTTTCGAAACGGAACACTGAAAATGTTATTTAAAACAAAAAGAGGAAATCATTTTCAAAAGTAAACAATGCTATTAGCCTTGCTACCCCAGGACTCGGTGGGCCCTTGATGGTTTAACAATCCAGTTCTTGAGGAATTCTCCCGTCTCCACTGTCTGGATAATAGGGCCTTCCTCCTCCTCCTCCTCGACTATCACACAACAGTCCATATCATCGTCTTCCAAGAACAAATTCCTCATTGCTGCCAAGGCTTCTTCTTATTCTGATCCCCATATTATATCAGCCTGATAGAAGGTCTGATTCAGGTGCGACACGGGTTGCTCAAGAGGGTAGTATGGACCACGCCATGGTGGCGACCAATTCCGATATTCCTACCAGGTGTACTGATATCCAAGCCCGAAGGTTGTGCCATGGTGCTTCAACTGTACTAGTTTACCAAGCCCCTTACCAGGTTCGTACCCTTTCCATGCCAATATTCTTTCTATCTTGCTCCACCACCACTTATCCTTCTCGATTGCGTTAACATGCTCGATGCGATGTTAGGTTTCTTCACCTAGCTTCCTTCTGTTTTCTACCGCCGAAATAGTCTGATTGGTGTAAATGGGGTTGCTCCTATCTCCATGGATGATCACTTGATGGTTCCATTCAAACTTTACATCCTGGTGCAAAGTAGACGCGACAACCCCATCGGCATGTATCCAAGGCCATCCCAGCACTAGATTGTAGGAGGCAGATATGTCTAGCACATGAAATTCAACATCAAACCAAGTGGAACTCATATGCAAGCACAAATTAGTTTCTCCAATGGTGGCCCTTTAAGACCCATCGAATTCCTTCACATTCATAGTCCCTGCTTGTATTTCATGTAGGCCCTTGCCAACCTCTTCAGAGTCGTCAACGGGAAAATATTGAGGCTGGACCCTCCGTCTATCAGGACTCGGGCATTGAACTTATCCTCAAATTGCACTGTGATGTGCAGTGCCCTGTTGTGGCTTAACCCTTTAGGTGGAAGCTCTTCCTCATGGAAAGTGATCTTGTGGCTTTCCAGCACTTGTCCCACCATGTTGGCCATTTCTCTGCTAGTGATGTTTTTGGGTACATATGCTTCATTCAGTACCTTCATCAGAGCATTCCTGTGTGCCTCGAAACTTTGCAGCAATGACAGGATGGATATCTGGGCGGGAGTCTTGTTCAGATGATCAACAACAGAGTACTCCCTTGCTTGGAATTTCCTCCAGAGGTCATCGGGACCAGTCTCTATGATGGGCGGTTTGTTGGAAGCTTGCTTACTAGTTTCTCCCAAATGTTCAGGTGTGTAAATCCTTCCTGTC
Organism: Nicotiana undulata; assembly: GCA_005239495.1. NCBI lineage: Eukaryota > Viridiplantae > Streptophyta > Magnoliopsida > Solanales > Solanaceae > Nicotiana > Nicotiana undulata. The sequence goes on along the minus strand of ML274336.1, from coordinate 31,321 downwards.
CTGGTCATTCCTTGTGTAGTTCCAGACTCTTCCATCTTTGCCTTTCCTTTTCTTCTAGCTTCGGCAACATAATTCCAAGGTACAACATTGGAATTGAAAGGTGGTGTGGATGCCACCATCACGGTGAAAGGTGTGGCCACTTATACCTCAAATGGGGTGGGTGTAGCTGCAGGTGGTGTTACTTCTACTTCAAAGGGAACCGATGTGGCTACCTCGACTTTAACTGGCGGCTGTACCTGCACCACAATGGGATTGAGTGTGACTGCAGGCTTCTTAGGATCATCACCTTCTTGAATACGCCCGATTGTTCCCTCAGGATCCCACTCTTGGTCAGTTTCTATTACATTGACTCCTTCACCCTATGATCTGGGTGGGGATTGTTGTGGACATTGGGTGCAGTTTCCATTGCATGTATGACCTGGTATCAATCAGTGTTTGGATCTTGTCTTTCAAGGTGCGACACTCATCAATAGTGTGTCCCTTCATGCCGGAGTGGTATGCACAAGTCTTGTTTGGATTGACCCATTGGGATGAGTTTTCCATAGCCAAAGCGGGAATAAGGGTAACATATCCAGCAACTTTTAATCTTTCATACAACTGGTCGATGGGTTCAGCAATAGCGGTGTATTATCTGGGTGGTTTGCGGTCGAAATTAGGCCTGGGTTTTTGATAGTTTGGACGAGCTGGAGGTGAATGATAATAGGGTGGTTGGGTATTATAGGTGTGGTAGGTGGTAGCAGGTTGAGGATATGTAGGAGGTGAAGGTTGGTATGTGGGTGGAGGTGTTTGGTATACAAATGGAGATTTTGGACCTTGGGCAACCATTACTGTCCCCACTTCTTTCTTCTTTGATATGCCTCCTGATTGTAGTGCTTTGTTCGTGGCCTGCAGTGCCTCGAAATTTGTCACCATTCCACTTCTTGAGATTCCGGATATAGAAAACATATGGTGCATTTTCCGTGAAGTCTGACGCCATGCTCACCCAATTAACCCATTTCTTGGGATCTTGGCTTATGTACCAAGATAGAGCATCTCTAGTAAGGTTTCTTATGAACAGCTTCATGCGAATCCTTTCGTCCTTTCCAACCCCTACGAGCTTGTCACAATAAGTTCTCAGATGAACCTTGGGGTCACCCGTTCCATCAAACATTTCAAACTTAGGAGGTTTGTATCCTTCTAGTAGTTCCACATCTGGCTGTATGCAGAAATCTTCATAATTCAGACCTTCGATTCCTCTACCTCCTTCAACACCTTGAACTCGTCTTGTTAGTTTCTTGAGCTCCTCTGCCATGTTCTTGATGAGCAGGTCCTTCTCGGTGGATTTCGGTGTGTATGTGATTGGTTGAGTGGAGTGTGGTAAGGTTTCTACATATATAGGGTTGTTTTGGTGAATGCTAGGAGTTTCAGTATAGTGGTGATCATTGGTTGAATTTTGGGGATCGGGGATAGGTTGTGGGGTGTTCTGAGGGGTGTGATAAGTGGTTTGCGGATACTGAGTTGAGAGATGCTGATGTTGAGGAGGTGTAGGTACGGGTAAAGGATTTTGAGAAGGTGTTGTATATTGGTGAGGTGCGGGAGGATTCTGCGGGTGTTGGTTAGGTGTGTTCTGTTGTGGTACCGGGTTTTGGGTATTTGGATGGTTGATATCTAAGACATTTAGTGTGAGGGAGAGGTTTGCCAAGTTATGGACCTGCTCTAGCTCACCCTGTAGTTCAAGTATCTTATGTTCAATCCATAAAACCAAGTCATTTGGGGCCGGAGTACTCCGGCCATCGGAAGTTTCCACATTCTCAGCATGTGTAGTGTTGTCTTTTCTGATGCCGTTCATATCGTCCATTTTAGCTTTCCCTTTGCCTTTCGGTACACTTGGAGGAGGAGGAGGTGGAGGGCCTCTGGATCTGGTATGGTAAGAAAATGATCCCAGTATGCGCGAACCAACCTTGGGGAATAGGAATAATCAAAAGAAAGGAAAACAAAAAGGTAACCAAGTCAGTAGGAATTCAAAAAAATGTTTGCAATATTTAAACACATATTGCGGGAATGTAAATTCGCGTCCTAATTTGGGAGCCTCGTTGTGCCCGAGGTTGACCTAGCGACAAGTAGATTTGGAGGATTTTAATGCCAATAATTGCCTCATTTCATTAATGTAAAAATAAGACGAATCTAAAATGACACTAAACAAAATGAGTCACTAATGGCACTTGGCCTTATTACATTTTGAAAAAGCAAATAAACCTAATCTACTTGGTCCCAAAAGGACCTTCTCCAGGCTTGATTCTCTTGGCTCCATCGATCAAGTTCCCCAGGTCACGCATGCCCAGCAACAGGTATACTTGGCTAGATGTCCTCTTTCGTTACCCTCAGCATTTTGGCAGTCTACGACTCTTTTCCTCATTTTCTCTTCCAGCTCCATCAGACCCTGCTCCAGATATTCCAGCCTTTCATTTGACTTGATAGCCATTTCCTTCCATTCATTGATCAGTTCCATATCAGTCTTGTGTTGCTTCAGATGCTCGGCCTCGAACTCGTGTACTCTTTTGCGTAGTCTGTTGTATTTTACTTGGGCTTCAGCATCTTCGTCTATGACTCTGCTCCCTCGACCGATCCCTGACTCAACTATTCCTGCTATGCTATCTTCCAACCATGATGGGTAAAAGCGCACATGCCCTGCGTGATATCGGTCTGGTTCGATGGTGTCCTTTTCTACAATAATCTTCAGGTGCCACATATGTTGAGCTTCACATTTGTATGGGATGTCGCCATCTTGAAAATCTGCCCTGCAGTGACTCATTTTGGAGACTCGCGGTATGATTTGCTTTCTACCTGCTTGTCTCATAACCCCTATGGGAACATAGGGGTATATGCCTGTTAATACGATCAACACTAAGTGCAGAACGTCCCTAGATCTGATGATGAACTCACTAGTAGGGAACCATTCGAACATCCATTGAACCTGGTCCTCAGTCAGATTGTCGAAAACCTGCACCCATTCTGTAACATTCTTCGGTTGAGATAACCTGTCTGGGATAAAGGTTATTCTCTTAGGATGATGGAAATCTATGTGATCATTCCATGATCTTCGTGAAAACTCTTGGCGGTATTGACCTCTCTGGAGATGTTATAGCAACCAAACCTGTAGCAGCAAATTACAACCCTCGAAGTGTTTGAACCCCTTCTGGCAGCGATCCAAGGCCCGATATATGTCTGCTATAATCATAGGGAAAATAGTATATGTTTGCCCTTCAATTCCCTCCATTAAGGCTTTAGTTACCATGGCCAATCTAGTGTGAATTCTGTCTATTTTTCTTGGGAACACTATCATACCCATGAAGCAGATGATGAACACAAAAACCCTGCGGTGAATCCAACCCAAGGAAGTGATAGAGAATTCGTCATCAAAGATACAATAGGATTTTCTATAACCGTACCTTTCATAAAGAAAGTCGAAAGGTATGTAAGACTTCTTCAGACACACCAAGTCGTCATTTTTTCTTAAACCCATCATTTTCAGAAACCCTTTGGGAGTGCGATTTTCCAGCACCAATAAACCGGTACTGTCCCAAGGTAGTCCAGTGAATCCCCCTATTTCCTCCAAGAGAGGGGTCTTTTCTATGTTGCCAAAACGGAACATGGACCTTTCTCTGTCCCAGAACATAGTGGCAGCTTCGATCAACATATTGTTTGGTTGGATGTCCAATAAAGAGGGTAAATTTCCGAAAACCTTTTTCACATGCTTTTTGTCGCTTGACGGAAGATCTTCTCACCAATCGAGCAACAATAGTGGTATGTTACGGACCATGCCGAACCTGGGGACTTCGTGCCTCATTTTCTGGCAAACAAATAAGGTTAGACCCTTCCCCCTCTAGATTCAAATATTTATACATTAACGATTAGCATATTGGCACTTATTTCTCCAAATTAATGCACAAATCGTGGTTGCGTCCGTTGGGATTATGGAAACCCCGGTGGACGACTAGGCTTTTCTTAAAGGGTTATTATCTGAACAACATATTAACCCTGTCTAGGTTTGACCATGATGCATGTATAGTAAATCAGAGAAAGGTTTCTATAGAGGCCTAGACTGGTACCCTCAAGCGGACAACTTGAGGGGGAAAGGCATGGAACCTTCGACTGCACCGTTGATCAACTAGTTTTACCGCAAATAAGCCTTTCCGAATTCAAAGGGGTGATATATAGAAAGAGCGCAAACACTCATCAAGCGTTGCTATGGTATTAATTACGCACAAGTGGCTGTTGATACCCAATTTTTTCTTCTAATTATTTTTTAATTTGCATATATACCTTCAAAATCAGTTTTTATAACAATTGGCATTTTTCTATAATTTTCCCACAGTTTTATTAATTTATTCTAATTTATCCAACATTTTTATCTCCAATAATTAATCATAAATGGAATTACAAATGATTTTGAAATATTTTTTGGTTTAATATATCATTTTGGGTCCTATTAAGATTTAATTATTTCCCAAACTAGCCAAATTGGCATTATTTGGCTATAATTGCAATAACTTTGCAATTATAGCCTGATTACATATTTTATGTTATTTTTTTTACTCAATAATTACTCTTTTGTATTTTTAATACTGATTAATCATTTTAACTTAGTCTATTTAGCATTAATTTCATTTTATATAATTATTAGCCATTTATAATTAATTATTTATCTATTTAATTGGGTATTTAACAATTAGCCCCTTTTTCATTTAAATCCTAGCCTAAATTAATCTAACCCAAACCCAATCAAAATGGCCCAAAGATCCAAGCCCAACACCTAGCCTAGCCTACCCGACCCAATACCCCTCTCTAATTTGAGTCGTTGATTAATTCAAATCAACGGCCCAGATTAATCCTTATCATTAATAACCCTAAAGACTACCCCCCTCCCATCCTCATTTTCCCGGTCTCACTTTTCTCACAATCTCTCTGGTTCTCTCTAGAACCTTCCACCTTCCTCCCCTCTAATGGACTCTGTCCTCTTTCTCCGGCCACCTCCCTCGCTGGAAGCTATGGCCTCTCATCATCTCCTAGCCTCTACTTCACCCCAGGCTGGTTTGACACTACCCTGAGGTCCTCAGGTTAACCTGGAACGGTTCAACTCCTACCCATGGTCCTTCATACCATTTCCCGGCCACCTCCGACAGTTTGTGTAAGATCTATGACTTTTCCGGCTAAAGCCGGTGACATTTTAAGGTTTTCTCATTTTCTCTGGGTTCTCTAAAACCCTAACTCTCAAGATTTTCTGATTTTCTTTTAGATCTGTCTTAGATCTGTGTATACTTTAAGCTATTTCGTTGTTTTCTCAAAGGTTCTCCGATTTTTCTAAAACGACTCTACTACGTGTATACTTAGGGTCTCTACTATGTTTTAGTGATTTGTTTAAGCCTCTCTCCTTTATCTGACTCGTTGTGATGAAATCCCTAATTTTAGACCTAAACCCTAAAGTTCCTGATTTGTCTTTGAATATGTGTTTGCATATGTGTTTGCATTTCATGAGTCCTGTGATTCATTGATATTTTTTACCCTATGATTCTCTTGCTTTCCTGTTTATCTCACTGTTCACTCTGTAATTCATATGAACCCCTTATTTCATATGTTTTCACTACTAGGGTTTCTGACTTCTTGCCTAGTATCTGTTTGAATCCGTGTTAATTCCCTGTAATTGATATCATTCCTGTTCGAATCCCTGATTCTCTGTAATTTTACTTGATTGTTTCCTGATTTATTTCTTTTGCTTATAATGTGTTCATTCCGTTCATACATAGGAGTCTATAGTAATTAGTGTTATTTGAATCCTTGATTCCTTGTGATTCGAAAGCCTTACTGATTTCCTATGGGATACTCTTACTAATTCCGACCTTTAGTTTATTTCTTGCCTTGTTACCTGGTTAATTTACTGTTGATTGATTATTATTTCCTTAATTGATGTCTTCTGAACCTAGTCTCAATTTCCTACTGGTATTGAGTTGAAATCGTTTCCTTATATGCATAGGAACTTTCCTTAATTGTTATTTACCTGCTAGCCGTTTGAGTTTAACCCCTTCAATTAAGGGATACCTAATTACCTGCTATACTTACACTGTTCCTATTCCTCTAAGCTATATATGGTCCTTTCCTTATTTGTTACCTACCGTTTGAATCACTCCCTTAATTATGGGGATACTTATACTAATTGTGTACTGATTGATACTCATCCCCACAATCACTGGTTAATTCTGACTCCTACCTTATTTTCTACTTGTTTTCAAAAACTATATATATGCATTACCTCTCATTAAAAAAAAAACAAGCTAATCTGTTCAACTCTTTTTTTCACAACTAAAACTTGCTACTCTCTCTATTATCTCTTCTGTGCTACTTGATACTACTCTAAGTTAGCCGGTTGCAAGCCAAGGCTAACTATTGTGCATCTCCTACTTCCTGTTTGTATTATGCTTTATTCACCTCACTGGTATGTTCTAATTCAGATTTCAGTTCTCAAACAAACATGTTTATACTACTGCTGCAATTCATTGTGTTTCTAATTTGCTTTTACTTACTATTCTGTTGTTCAACATGTAATTAGAATCTTGGATTCCATCTAGCATGACAAGTCTGCCTTATTAACTAGCATGTTTTTGTGTACTCCAAGTCTGTTTTTATATGAATCTCCATGCCTATGTTTGATACATTAGATTAGAGTATCTTCTACTGTCTTAAACTGGTTGGTACTTCCATGTTAGTTTAACCCTATACCCTGCTGATCCTCTGAACCCTTTGGAGCTTTTGATTGTGTGCTCATTATGTGTTTCTTCCTGCTACATGTCTACCCTCACATGCTCTGTATCTGTCCCCAATCCCTAATACCCATGTGTGAAAGTTTCTAGTGCTGAACCTGTCTTGGTTCTTTGTTCCATGTGTGATGCTGAACCTGTTTGGGTTCTGAGGTTAGTCTGTTGCTTGTTGATTACCCTGTCCTTTTCAAAGCTATTTTACTAAGACAACTCCCTCTTTTTCACAAAGCTGTTTCCATTAAGTCTTTTTTTCCAAAACTATTTTCTTATTCAAAGTTTTAAACTATATCAAGCACTCTCACTCTACTCTTAGATAATTAAGTTCTGCCCCTTTTGTGTGAGCATTGCCTTGGGACCCTTGAGCTCCATCTGAACTTTGACACACAAGAGCTGGCCTTTCCACACTTCACTTACTCTGTCTTGGCTATGAAATCTGGGTGTGAGCATTGCCAGGGATCCCTTGAGGTCCTTAGGGAACTCTGACACACCCGGATTGTGAAAAGGCTGTGAAACATACCTGGCATTGAGGACATGGAGATCTGGGCTTATACTGTAGGCTCCCTATAGTTAACTTCTTATTTTCTTCTATTTCAATTATGTAATTCATACCCAATGGTCTGTAATAATTATTTGTAAAACAACTCTGGGGACAGATAGTGAAAAGGGGTGGGTGATATGCATGCCATAGTTTCTAAAAGGGTATAAATCATGCTTTAGGCTTTAGTTTCTATCTGCGCAATAGAAACCCCTGTGTAGGACTCATGTATACATACATTAGAAAACATTCCATCTTAGGACCATGTCTACTGTTTTTTCCAGCATATGCATCATCATGGAAACGACCCGACCGTTCATTTTGCGTATTGGGACCCCGTTCCCCTAAATAAGACTTCCCAAAGTGGCTTATAGTGATTTATGACTTGCGGGGACGGGCTGTTTGGGATTCAGAAGTGTTTAGGGCAGTATAGGAACACTTAGTTGCTTAAGATTGGCCTTTTTTTGGCCAAGTTTGACTTCGGTCAACTTTTTGAGAAAACGACCTTGGAATCGAGTTCTGACGGTTCCAGTAGCTTCGTAAGATGATTTCGGACTTGTGCGTATGTCCAGAATGGGTTTTGGATGACCCGGAAGCGTTTCAACGCCATATAGCGAAGTTAGAGTTTCCTTAAGTTCATAAATTGATTTGGAATGTGTTTTTTTGTTATCGAGGTCCGAACGGAATTTCGAGACCGGAAATAGTTCCGTTATGTCATTTGTGACTTGCTTGCAAAATTTTGTTCCATTCCGAGTAGTATAGGTTGGTTCGGCGCATTAGAACCGAATTCAAGAACTTAAAGTTCTTAAGTTTGATTCTAGGGGTTTTGGGGTGTGATTTTGAGTTTTAGCGTTGTTTTGTGTGTTCCGAAGGTCGAGCTAGTCCGTAACATGATTTAGGACTTGTTGGTATAATTGCACGGGGGCTCGGGTGAGCCCAGGTGACTCCTAGACACCAAACGGGGCCAAACACCAGCAGATGTGCACCAGGTCACACCAGATCGCAAGTGCGAGACCGACCCTGCGGTCAAGGCCTCGCAGGTGCGGCCTCGGGGGAGATGGTCCAAAATCGCAGGTGTGGACCTTTCTCTGCAGGAGCGGATCCGCAGGTGCAGAAATCCCTCCGCAGGTGCGTTCCCCAGCCTCCCTGCCAACTTCCGCAGGTGCGAGCCTTGGCTCGCAGGTGCGAGACCGCAGGTGCGGTCCTCGAGCCACAGGTGCGAGATCACTGAAGGCAGTGAGCTCCTTTTTAACACGGGACTTAGCCATTTTTCACCATTTCCTTCTTCAACATAGGCGATTTTGAGAGCTCACAAGAGGGTATTCGGCCTAACTACTAAGAGGTAAGTAATTTCCATTTAAATGTTGGTTTATTACATCAAATCTTAGGTAGATTAACACCCAATTAATGCAAATCAAGGGGGTTAGGGTGGAAACCTAGGGTTGATGAACTTTAGAGAATTTCACCACTCATCTACCATGAAATCATACAAAAACTATATATTAATGATCCTTAGGTTATGGGTGAGTGTTTTCTTAGAAAATTTCCGGAATCCGAGCATGTGGGCCCGGGGGTGTATTTTGGGATTTCTTCAAGAATGATGAATTAGCTAAACTAGTAATAGAATTTCATACATTTGAGTGTATATTAACATATTTATATAACATTTGACTAGTTTTGAGTCCTCGGGTGTAAAGTTTGGAGTTTCGGGCGCGTTCTTGGTTCGGGAAGTATCCTTATTTGCTGGGGCTACGCACACGCAAATTGACTAGAGTCCGTGCATAGTTACTACTATGTTATGTCGGGTAGAGTTTAGGATTCCACAAGCATGCCTTTATGTGCCTTACTTGTATCTTTATATGTGTTCCTAGTTGGTTATTACCTTTGAAATTTACATGAGGATATTAGGAAATTATGTGTAAGTTTAAGTGCTTAAATCTCTGATTTTAAGTATAATCCATGATAAATTCCTAAATTTCCTGATGATTCTGTGTATGTCTACGAGCACCCGTGTCGCATGTATGATTCGTGAGAGTGGTAGCCTTATATTTATGTCAACCGCGTCGCATGATCGATTCGCGAGCGGGGTAATAAATGCATCTATGGTTCGTGCCGCTCGACCCTCGGCAATGCACATTTATTTTCGCGTTGCTTCGGCCGTACGCTTCGGCATATTATGTGCTATGTATTTGACCGAGAGTCTTGTTATTATTAAATAAGTTTCTCCATGTGTAAGGGGAACTTGAGACTTTTGTGATAATTGCTATTTGACTCATGAGAATAAATTGCAGTTTTATATAATTGATACTTCATGACTTAGTGAATTCCATGACTACTATTCCTGTCTAGATTTATTTAATCATGTCATTCGTTCTTGACCCTAGTAAGTATCACGTCTACCTCTCGTCACTACTTCTTAGAGTTTAGACGGGATACTCACAGGGTACATATTTGTTTATATGTACTCATGCTACGCTTCTGTACTTAATTGTACAGGTTCTGAGGCAGGTGCATCTGGTTTTCATACCGGAGCGCGATCTTGAGGGTACTATCTTGATTAGACTACACGGTGATCTGCTCCCCCCTGGCGATCCTCAGCAGCACTGTGGAGTTTTTCTATTATTTTTTTTGGATATTTCCCTCTACCCCCTTCAGACAGTTGTACATTTATTTTGTCTATTTTGTATATTCCACTAGTCGTCTGTGGACTTGTGACACTAGGTCTTGGCACACGTAGTTGGTTTTTCCTAGTATTTTGCTATGTCGTATATGTTGGCAAATGATCTTTGAGTTTCATTTAATCAAGTTGCATCACTGTTTTCTTTAAATGATTTCCTAACTTAAAATTTGGTAAGTACTTAAATATCCTATTAAGTAAAGTAATCTCGTTAGTAACTAGCGTTGTCTTGCCTGACTCCGGTGTTGGGCGCCATCCCGACCTGAGTAGGAATTTGGGTCGTGAAAACATGGTATCAGAGCTCTAGGTTCACGTAGGTCTCACAAGTCACATGCAAACCTAATAGAGTCTTGCGGATCGATACGGAGACGTCTGTATTTATCTTCGGGAGGCTATAGGGTGTTAGGAAACCTCTCTTTATTCATATTCTATTGTGAATTCGATGGTCTTACTATATCTCGTTCTTCTATTCTCTCACAGATGGTGAGGACTCGTGCAATTGATGTTCCTGACCCGGGAGATGCTGCTACCCCCGCCGTAAGAGGCCGTGGCAGAGGCTGGGGGAGGGCATCGACCCGCGGTAGGGGACGAGGGAATCCCAGTGTTGTTCCATTAGCACCCCCAGCGGATCCAGCAGAGGATCTCATTACTGAGGAACAGGGTGAGGTGCCCCCCGCAGATCCAGCTCTGATGGATTTCATGACTGCACCAGGCTTCCAGGAGGTCATGGGCCGTATGATGCGGTTCATGGACACTATGACCCAGGCTGGTTTATTTCCAGCGAATCCTGCCACATCTCAGGCGGGAGGGGGAGTTCAGACCCCTACCGCCCAGGCCGCAGGTCATGCAGCGACAGTATATCAGACTCCGGGTACTCTGCCCGTGGTTGGAGCACAACCAGCAGCAGCAACACCAGAGCTTAGATCAGCTGCGGACGGCGATCCGCATAAGCTACTTGATAGATGGACTCGATTTCACTCTCCTATCTTCGGAGGTGAGAGGGGTGCCCAGGACTTTATTGATAGGTGCAGGGACAGACTGCACAACATGAGGATCTTGGAGTCCGATTGAGTTGATTTCACTATTTTTTAGCTAGAGGGAAGGGCCCGCATATGGTGGTAGTCATTTATCCTTGGTAGGCCAGCAGGTTCCCTTCCTCTCACATATGAGCAGTTCACTCAGCTGTTCCTGGATAGGTATATTCCACCCTCAGAGAGGGAAGAGCTGCGGTATTAGTTTGAGTAGCTGGAGCAGGGGCAGATGTTGGTGACAGACTACGAGGCCAGGTTTTCAGAGTTGTCCCGTCATGCCCTCATGATTCTTCCTAATGATGCTGAGAGAGTGCAGAGATTTGTAGCCGGGCTGCACTCAGGTATTAGGTCTAACATGGCCCGAGAGGTGGAGATGGTTACTCCCTATCAACTTGTGGTCGAGATAGCTCGTCGGATTGAGGGTTATCGATCGAGGGGCAGAGAGAAGGGTCAGCATGACAAGAGAGTTAGATTTTCTGGAGATTTCAGAGGTGCCCCAGGCAGGGGCAGGGGTCAGTTCAGCAGAGGCCAGCCTAGCAGGCCTCCATATTCAGCTCCTCCTCCACCTCCCCGTGGTTCACCAGTGAGGCCTTATTTCAACGCCATGCCGGAGAGTTCTTACCGCCCACCAGCCATTCAGGGTTACTCCGGGGGGTATTCAGGTCATCGGGGGTCTTCTAGTCCTTACTTCAGTGCCATGCCAGAGGGTTCTCACCGTCCCCCAGCTATTCAGGGTTCTTATTCAAGGCAGCAGGCCATGCCACCGGTGAGGTGTTATGAGTGTGGGGAGTTAGGCCATACGAGGAGGACTTGTCCCGGGTTTCGGGTCATGGATGTTCAGCAGAGTTACCAGCCTACATACTCAGCACCGGTGCCCCGTCTACCTAGAGCTAGAGGACAGGCTGGTAGAGGTCGTCCCAGAGGTGGATGCCAGGCAGGGGGAGCTCATCTAGCTCCTATTCAGTCCAGCGGAGGTCAGTCTTCAAGTACACCAACCAGATTCTATGCTATTCCAACCCGAGCAGATGCAGTGGCCTCAGACGCCGTGATCACAGGTACTATTTCAGTATGTGGTAGGCAGACATCAATGCTATTTGATCCAGGATCCACTTATTCATATGTGTCAGCCTTATTTGCTTGTTTTCTGGTTGTTCCTCGCGAGTCCTTGGATTCTACTATATATGTGTCCACTCCTGTGGTTGATTATGTGGTGGTAGACTGGATCTATAGGTCTTGTGTGATCACCTTTTGTGGGTTCGAGACCAGAGCGGACCTCCTGTTGCTCGATATGGTTGATTTTGAGATTACTTGGGGATGGATTGGCTATCTACCTATCATGCCATCCTGGATTGCCATGCCAAGACGGTTACTTTGTCCATGCTTGAGTTGCTTAAGCTGGAGTGGAGAGGTTCCTCAGTTAGTGCAGCTAGTAGATTTATTTCCTTCCTAAAGGCTCGACATATGGTCGAAAAGGGTTGTCTGGCGTATATTGCTTATGTGCGGGATACCGCCGTCGAGTCTCCGACGATTGATTCGGTGCCAGTTGTTTGAGAGTTTGTTGACGTTTTTTCTTCAGACCTTCCGGGCATGCCTCCAAATCGTGATATCGATTTCTATATTGATGTAGCTCCAGGAACTCAGCCTATTTCTATTCCCCCGTACCGTATGGCTCCGAAAGAGTTGAATGAGTTAAAGGAGAAGCTTGAAGAGTTATTTGGTTAAGGGGTTTATCAGACCGAGTGTATCGCCGTGGGGTGCTCCAGTTCTATTTGTAAAGAAGAGAGATGGGTTTATGCGGATGTGTATTGATTACCGCCAGTTGAACAAGGTAACTATTAAGAACAAGTATCCACTACCACGCATTGATGATTTGTTTGACCGGTTGCAGGGTGCTAAGGTGTTTTCTAAGATTGATTTGAGATCGGGGTATCCCCAGCTGAAGATTCGAGCCTCGGATGTTCCCAAGACTGCTTTTCGTACGAGATATGGCCATTATGAGTCCCTGGTGATGTCCTTTGGCTTGACTAATGCCCCAACAGCGTTCATGGACTTGATGAATGGGGTGTTCAGGCCGTATATTGATTTCTTCGTCATTATCTTCATTGATGACATCTTGATTTACTCACGTAGCCTGGGCAAGCACTAGCAGCATTTGACAGTTGTGCTCCAGACCTTGCGGGAACATAAGCTATATGCTAAGTTCTCCAAGTGTGAGTTCTGGTTGGATTCCGTGGCATTTTTGGGGCATGTAGTGTCCAAAGAGGGTGTCAAGGTTTTTCCTCGGAAGATTGAGGCAGTTCAGAGTTGGATGTGTCCTACTTCAGCTACAGAGATCAGGAGTTTCTTGGGTCTAGCAGGCTACTATCGACGATTTGTGGAGGGCTCTTCATCCATTGCATCCCCACTGAATAGATTGACTCAGAAGAATGCCCCATTCCGATGGTCTGACGAGTGTGAGGCGAGCTTTCAGAAGCTCAAAACAGCATTGACCTCAGCACTAGTTCTAGTATTTCCTTCCTGTTCTGGGATGTATACATTGTATTGCGACGCTTCACGCGTTGGCTTGGGATGTGTGTTGATGCAGGGAGGGAGAGTGATTGCTTATGCTTCGCGCCAGCTGAAGGTTCATGAGAAGAATTACCCTTTGCACGATTTGGAGTTGGCGGCGATTGTTCATGATCTTAAGATTTGGAGGCATTACTTGTATGGGGTATCTTGTGAGGTTTATATAGACCACCGCAGTTTGCAGAACTTGTTCAAGCAGAGGGATCTTAATTCGAGGCAGCGCAAGTGGATTGAGTTGCTGAAGGATTATGACATCACCATTCTTTATCACCCGGGCAAGGCGAATGTGGTGGCAGATGCTTTGAGTAGGAAGGCAGAGAGTATGGGTAGTTTGGATAACATTGCAGCAGAGGAGATACCTCTAGCCTTGGACATTCAGTCCTTGGCTAACCGCTGGGTGAGATTAGATCTTTCAGAGCCTCGTCAAGCTCTAGCTCATGTGGTTGCTCAGTCTTCATTAGTGGGGGAGATCAAGTCTCGACAGTATGGTGATCCGTGTTTGGCAGAGCTACGGGAGACAATGGTTTAGGGTGGTGCGAAGGAGGTTACTATTGGCGAGGATGGTGTTATGAGATTTCAGGGTCGTTTGTGTGTTCCTAATGTTGATGGCTTGAGGCAGAGGCAGAGGATTCTAGAGGAGGCACACAGTTCTCGGTATTCTGTTCATCCTGGTGCTACGAAGATGTATCGTGATTTGAAGAAGCATTTCTGGTGGAGACGGATGAAGAGGGACATTGTGGAGTATGTGGCTAGGGGTCTTAATTGCCATCAGGTTAAATGTGAGCACCAGAGGCCAGGAGGCCTGCTTCAGCAGATGCCCATTCCTGAGTGGAAGTGGGAGCGCATTACTATGGACTTCGTGGTTGGGTTGCCTCGGACTTTGCAGAAGGTTGACGCGGTTTGGGTCATTGTGGATAGGTTGACCAAATCGGCGCATTTCATTCCTGTAGCTACTACTTATACTTCTAAGAGTCTAGCCCAGATCTTCATTCGGGAGATAGTCCGGTTGCACGGTGTGCCGGTATCCATTATATAAGATCGAGGTCCTCATTTCACCTCGCACTTCTGGAGAGCATTGCATAGTGAGATGGGTACCTGGATATATCTCAGCACAACATTTCACCCTCATACTGATGGCCAGTCGGAGCGTACAGTTCAGATATTGGAAGACATGCTCAGGGCATGTGTGATTGACTTTGGAGGTCATTGGGACAAGTTATAGCCTTTGGCCGAGTTTGCTTACAATAATAGCAATCAGTCCAGCATCGAGATGGCCCCATTTGAGGCTTTGTATGGTCGGCGATGTCGATCTCCTATCGGGTGGTTTGTGCCTGACGAGGCTAAGCTATATGGCACCGACCTGGTGAGGGATGCCTTGGAGAAAGTAAAGTTAATTCAGGAGAGGCTCCGTACATCACAGTCCGGACAGAAAAGTTACGCGGATCAGAAGGCACGTGATGTATCATTTATGGAGGGAGATAAGGTTCTGCTGAAGGTTTCGCCGATGAAGGGCGTTATGAGATTCGGGAAGAAGGGCAAGCTGAGCCCGAGGTGAGAATGATTTATGCAACATAAAATAGCACATTGTCACATATTTGCACGATAAAAAATGATAAATGCGGTATTTAATAATTGAAAAGGCGTTTAAGAAAGAAAACAAAGAGACAAGTTAGTTTCCATAGTAAAGAGTAATAAAACAAGAAAGAGAAATCGTAAATGCTTGAAAGTAGGCAAATAAATTCACATAAAGTGGGAAAGGGAAAGGGTATGCAAGTATTAACAGAATAATAAGGCATGCTGAAAGACTAATTCACAAAAATCAGGTTTGTAATGGTCAGAGCCTAGAAATATCCCCAACGGAGTCTCCATGCTGTCGCCCCCCCTTTTTCTCGCGAAATCGAGTTTCGACATTTTTGGGACAACTCCTCTTTTTGGGATGGGTAAGGAATTGGAAGAGTCGCCACCTAACGGATTAAGGTGCGTTAGGGCACCTAGAGCAAATAACTCATATAACCAGCTTGCATCACCAGAGATCGGGTAAGGGCTCAAATTACCTTGAGGGGAAGGTGTTAGGCACCCCTCGAGGTCCACAACGGTGGGTCCCGACCGAACTTAAATTAAGCGAATTAGTCTAAAAATGGGAGAAAACAATTTGGACAAGTACTATATTCCATTTATTTTAACAAGAGTATTGGGGGGGGGGGGGGGGGGGGGGCCTAATTTTTTTCTATCTAATTTTCTCCCAACCAANGGGGGGGGGAGGAGGTCCTATGTTTTTAGCCTATAGGATCATTCCATGCAATACTTTGTAACTCTCTCAAGTCGGGGTGTTACTCATAGCATTAGCGCATGAGCTATCATCTCCTTACTACCCAATTACTATCTTTAAGTTGTTACCTACGCGCTCTAGTAGTTTCTAACTCGTTCCTTATGCGTGCACTACCTGTCCCTTACCTATGGCCCTGGAGGTAATAGGACCTCTACTTAGGATGGTTCTAGACCAATCTATGTTACTTAAAAATGATAAATCTGGGCGACAAACAAAAGACAAATATGACTTTCAAATAAAAAGCAAATATGGGCTCACGTTGACCTCCACAAGTAGACAACAAAAGCACACAATTGAATCACCAGACTTTGTTAATTTGGAATCCTATAGGTAGGATATCTATGTGAGCAAAACAGAATGTAGAGACATATTTATTAAAGCGAGCATTAAGAACTATTTATTTTCCTACTGATTTTATTCAGCATGAATCTGGGCACTTCAGGCCGGTAATATGTCACAATTTAGACCCAGAATCATTGTTAAGACCTAAAGATATATTGCCTAAATGATTGACAATATCAATTGAATTTAGAATCGACCAACGGGATCCTATAGGCATGATTTCTACGAGTTTATTAATTACATACCTATAAACATAATTTCTAAGTGTAATACCAATTTTAAACTCATAAAGACAGGTTTTCATTCCTTTTAAAAAATCCTATAGGCATGATTTCTACGAGTTTATTAATTACATACCTATAAACATAATTTCTAAGTGTAATACCAATTTTAAACTCATAAAGACAGGTTTTCATTCCTTTTAAAAAATCCTATAGGCATGATTTCTAATGGCTGAATTGATTTAAACCCTATAGACATGATTTCTAGGTTAAAATTGATTTTAGTCCTATAGGCATGATATCTAGGTTTGAAGTTGATTTTTCATTCCTATAAGCATGATATCTTAGTTTGAAACTAATTTTTTATTCCTATGGGCATGATATCTATTAATTGTAACTGGACAGAAATTAAACAGATTTCCAGATAATCAACTCAAACAAAAAAGGTCCTATAAATATGGTCACTAATGCACATTTGGTTGGAAATATGTGTAGATCCTATGAACATGATTTCTAATGTGCAAAGTTAAACTGAAGGTTCTATGAGCAGGATCTCTAGAATGCAAATGTAAAACACAAAAAGCAAAATAATCACGAGAAGTCCTATTAGCAGGATCTCTAAACACAGTCTAGTACTCACATAATTCAATCAGCATAATTAAATCCTATAGGCAGGATTTCTACCCAGTTTTAGCAAAAGATGTAAGAAAACCCCCCATCTTTTACTAATAAACCCCAAATCTATTATTATACAGATTATTACAGGCCAGAATATCGAATGAATTACATAATAGTAATAATTACACTATAGGGAGCCTTCATATGCCCAATCTAAACCTGGGAACTAGGCCTTCAAACATAACAACTTTGGAGCATAGCAGTGATCCATCCATGACACATTAAAAATCAGGCTTCCAGTGTGTTAAAGTTCCCAAGGGCCTCAGGGACCCAAGGCAATGCTCACACCAGAACCACATTCAGAAAGATGACTCATAAAAGATTGGAAAACCAGCCCCAATGTGTCAGAGTTCAAAGGAGTCTCAAGGACCCTAGGCAGTGCTTCCACTGGAGGGTGGTGAGAACCTAAATGACTAAGAGTAGGGATTTGAAAACCAGTACATAAAGGGTAAGGGGGCAGGTTTTAAAATAGTTCAGTTTCAGAAGAAAGAAAGTTCAGAACACAAAGTTGCTAGCAGACTGCACCAAGAAGCAAACAAGGTTCATGTTCAGCACATAGTTAAACGGGATGATATCTGATTAAGCTAGATACTTATGCGAGTATTTAGAACAATCATGGATTAAACACAGAGGCAGAAACACTTGAATTAAATAGACCGGACACATGAACTAAGGCACAAACATATTTGGTTACATGCTTACAACATCTTGCAAAGTTCAGAACAAGAAAAAGACTAAACCTAAAACTAACTTAGGAAAGGGTTCACATTATTTGAAATAACTTAGTCTTAAGTTAACATTGTTACTAAATGTGATTATGTAATCATATAAAATACAGAATTATCTGAGGATTGAAACAGACTAGTCGAACAAAGCATAGAGAATGGAATTGCAAAAAGTTAGGGCATACCAGTTGAGAAGAAAGCAAGTAAGGTGCAATAACAGTTAAATTCCATAGTAATTTGGCCTTGGCTTTCAGCCGGCCAAATAATATCCACTTAGCACAGAAAATCAGAACAAGAGAGAACAAAGAGAGCTTAAGCTTTTTTGAGAATAAGAGAGTTCGAGTCTTCTTAAAGGGAGTGAGGAAGGGGTTTAAATAAAACTCAATGAAGTAGAAAAATAAGGCAATGAATTAGTCCTAGACAAATAATGCATGAGAATAAATTAACATTCAATTAGAGTCGACTTCAATCAATTAATAGCATAAAATCAGGCTAGCATCAGTTAGTGGAATCAATCAGTAGTCAAGTACCAAATCAAATAAGGTAAGGAAATAGTTCCAGAATCAATTAGAAGTCGGATTTAATTAACAGAACATAAAAATCAGGCCAATACTGTTTAAGTTAAGGGAAGTAAAACAAGTTAACAATCAAATGTTGGACCAAATAAGGTAAGAACAAGTAAGTCAAATAAGTAAACACTAGTACTATACAAAAAAGGAAGATTGATTTTAAACCCTAATTTGGGGTGAGTAAAATCAATTAGAAATTAATGCCAGAGTTAAAGACAAACAAGCAGAAATAGTAAACGGAACAATTAAATAATCGGAACCTTAAGAAAATAGGCAAGAATACAAAGACATATAGATGAAACTAATTAAAGTAAGTAAAATCGGTCAAGAAAGGAAAACCATTAAAGGTTGAAACATTTTTGGAAAAAAATCTGTTAAAAATCAAAACCCTAATTCTAGGGTAATAAGATCGGTCAGAAATAATAATAGAGAAAAAGACTATGACATATAAGGATAGAGGTACTGAAATTCTAAAGGAGAAATACCAAAACTATAATGACCCGACCGGTCGTTTTGCATTATCGGACCTCGTTCCCCTAAATGAAACTTCCCATAGTGTCTTATTATGATTAATGACTTGCGAGACGGGTGGTTTGGGATTCAGAAGTTTTTAGAGCAGTATAGGAACACTTAGTTCCTTAAGGTTGGCCCTTTTGGCCAAATTTGACTACGGTCAACATTTTGAGAAAACAGCCTCATAATTGAGTTTCGAAAGTTCCAGTAGCTTTGAATGATGATTTGTGACTTGGGCGTATGTTCGGAATGAGTTTTCGATGACCCGGGAGCATTTTGGTGCCCGATATAGAAATGAAAAATTCCTTAAGTTTGAAATTTGGTTTGGAATGTGTTTTTGTGTTATCGAGGTCCGAATGGAATTTCGAGACCAGACATAGTTCCGTTATGTCATTTATGACTTGCCTGCAAAATTTGGTGTCATTCCGAGTAGTATAGGTCAGTTCGGAGCATGGTTATTAAATTCAAGAGCTTGAAGTTCTTAAGTTATGATTCTAGGGGTTTTGGGATATGATTTTGACTTTTAGCGTTGTTTTTAGTGTTCCGAAAGCTCGAGCGAGTCCGTACCATGATTTGAGACTTGTTGGTATAATTGGACGAGGGCTCGGGTGGGCCCAGGTGCCTCTCAGGCACCAAATGGGGCTACAAACTAGCTGATGTAACTGCTGGTGCACTTGATCTGGTGTGACCGCAGGTGCGAGACCGCTCCTGCGATCCCAGGCATCGCAGGTACCGCCCCAGGTGAGGTTGCCCCCTTTTCGCAGGTGCTGAAGAACATCCGCAGGTGCGAGATTGCCCCCCCCCCCACCGCGTCCCATTTCTGCAGGTGCGGTCCTTGAGACGCAGGTGCGAAAACACTGTAGACAGTGTGGTTCTTTTAAAATACGGGATTTAGTTCATTTTCATCATCTTCCTTCCACCATTGTCGACCTAGGGAGTTTGGGAAAGGGACAATTCACCTATCTACGGAAGAGGTAAGTAAATTCTACTCTAGTACTAGTTTAATACATGAATTACTAATTAAACTAGCTACTAAATTAGTGAAATTTAAGAATTTGGGTAGTAACCTAGGAATTTCGGAAATTTAGAAAAATTTAACATCAAATTTCTATGAAATCAAGTAAAAATCATATATTAATGATCCTTAGGCTATGGGTGAGTGTGCCCTTCGAGAATTTTTGGAATCCGAGTGTGCGGGCCCGAGGGCGAATTTTGGGATTTCTTCAAGAAAGATGAATTTACTAAATAAGTAGGAGAATTTCCATACTTTGAGCATGAATTGATATATTTGTGTAGCATTTGGCTAGTTTCGAGTCCTCGTGTGTAGAGTTCGGAGTTTGGGCGCGTTCTTGGTCCGAGAAGCAGATTCGACACGAGGTGAGTCTCCTTTCTAACCTTGTAAGAGGGAATTGTCCC
This sequence comes from Nicotiana undulata, assembly GCA_005239495.1. NCBI lineage: Eukaryota > Viridiplantae > Streptophyta > Magnoliopsida > Solanales > Solanaceae > Nicotiana > Nicotiana undulata. The sequence goes on along the minus strand of ML274336.1, from coordinate 10,929 downwards.
CATAGGTGATCTAAGTGCTACGTGCTGATGTTTGTGGGGGCTACGTACGTAGCCAGTGACGAAAGTCCATGCGTAGCGACTATTATTGTTATGTCGGGTAGTTTTAGGACCCACGAACATGCTTTTATATGCCTTACATGTATTCCTAAATGTAATTTGAGTTTTTTATTATTCTTGAATTTAGCATAAAGGTATTAGGAAGCCATGGTTTGAATTTCAGCACTTAAGTCCCTGTTTTCAAGTATATTCTCTGTTAAATGTCTGAGATTCTGATAATTCTGTGTATATATATGAGCACCCGTGTCACATGTATGATTCGTGAGCGGGGTAGCCTTATCATTATGTAAACCGCGTCGCTCGATTCGCGAGCGGGGTAATAGATGCATCTATGGTTCGAGCCGTTCGACCCTCGGCATTGCACATTTATTTATGCTACGCTTCGGCCGTACGCTTCGGCAGACTATGTGCTTATTATGTTGACTAGAAATATGTTGTTATTATATGAACTGTTTCATCGAAAGAAGAGATTTAGTACTTTATATGTTCGTAATATCTGATGTGGAAGGATTATTTTGAGTTTATATTTGATACTTCATGCCCTTGTGATTATTAAGATTGTTATACCTGCCTACCCTTTTATTAGTTTATGTTATGTAGTTGCTGGCCCTAGTAAGTATCACGTCTACCTCTCGTCACTACTTCTTCGAGATTAGACGGGATACTCACTAGGTACATATATGTTTATGTACTCATGCTACACTTCTGTACTTAATTGTACAAGTTCTGAGGCAGGTGCATCTGGTTATCACACCGGAGCTCGTTCTTGAGAGTATATATATTCTAGGCCTGACTTCACGGTGAGCTGCTTCTCTTGACGATCCTCGGCAGCACTATGGAGTTTCTTTTGTTTATTTCCCGTCTACTTCTTTTAGACAGTGGGACTGTATATTATATCTTTTGTACATTCTGTTAGTATGCCCGTAGAACTTGTGACACTAGTTCCTGGAACGCAGGTAGTAGTTGTTAATGGATTCCGGATTGTATATATATATTGGCTCATGCCTCCCTATGGTTGCTTTTGGGTAAAAATTGGCTAATTACCCCTTTTCGGTTAAATGTTTTAAGCTTTAAAACTTGGGGGGTATGTCGGGATGTTCAATCAAATAAGAAAGAAACCTTAGTAATTGAGTGTTGGCTTGCCTGACCCCGCTATTGGGATCCACCACGACTCGAGTTAGGATTCTGGGTCGTGACAACATGGTATCAGAGCTCTAGGTTCACGTAGGTCTCACAAGTCACGGGAAAACCTAGTAGAGTCCTGCGGATCGGTACAGAGACATCTGTATTTATCTTCGGGAGGCTATGAGGTGTTAATAAATCTCTCCTTATTCATATTCTATCGTGCAGTAGATGGTTTACCACAACTCATTCTTTTATTCTCTCACAGATGGTGAGGACGCGCGCATCCTCACAACTCATTCTTTTATTCTCTCACAGATGGTGGGGACGCGCGCATCCAGTGTTCCAGACCCGGGAGATGCTGATACCCCCGCCGGCAGAGGCCGGAGGAGGGCACCGACCCGAGGTAGGGGACGAGGGTGTCCCAGAGTCATTCCAGTTCCACCACTAGATGACCCTATCATTGAAGCAGGACGAGGTGCCCCCAGCAGATCCTGCTCCAGTGGACTTCATGACGGCGCCGGGCTTCCAGGAGGTCATGGGCCGTATGATGAGATTCATGGACACCATGTCCCAGGCTGGTTTATTTCCAGCAGATCCTGCCACTTCTCAGGCGGGAGGGGGAGTCCAGACCCCTACTGCCCAGGCTGCAGGTCACACATCAGCATTACATCCTACCCCGGGTACACTGCTTGTGGGCGGGGTCCAGCCAGTAGTAGCAGCACCAGAGCTTAGACCAGCTGCGGACGGCGATCTGTAGAAATTATTGGACAGATGGACTCGACTACACCCACCAGTCTTCGGGGGTGAGCGAGGTGAGGATGCTCAGGATTTCATTGATAGGTGCAGGGACATACTGCACAACATGAGGATACTAGAGTCCCATGGTGTGTATTTCACTACTTTTCAGCTTGAGGGCAGAGCTCGCAGGTGGTGGCAGTCCTATACTCTCAGCAGGCCAGCAGATTCCCATACTGTCACTTGGAAGAAGTTCACTCACATGTTTTTGGACATGTATATTCCACCCTCCGAGAGGGAAGAGCTGTGGTATCAGTTTGAGCAGCTGGAGCAGGGACAAATGTCAGTTACAGACTACGACGCCAGGTTTTCCGAGTTGTCTCGACATGCCCTTATGATACTCCCTACTGATGCTGAGAGAGTGCGGAGGTTTGTAGCTGGGCTGCACTCAGGTATTAGGGCCAACATGGTCCGAGAGGTGGAGATAGGGACTTCCTATTAGCTTGTGGTCGAGATAGCTCGTCGGATTGAGGGTTATCGGTCGAGGGGAAGAGAGCAGGGTCAGCAGGATAAGAGGGCAAGGTTTTCTGGAGATTTTAGAGGTACCCTAGCCAGCGGCAGAGGCAAGTTCAGTAGAGGCCAGCCTAGCAAGCCTCCATATTCAGCTCCTCCACCACCTCCCCATGGTTCTCCAGTGAGACCCTATTTCAGCGCCATGTCGGAGAGTTATTACTGCCCACCAGCCATTCAGGGTTACTCCAACGGGTATTCAGGTCATCAGGGGTCTTCTAGTCCTTACTCCAGTGCCATGCTAGAGGGTTCTCACCGTCTCCCAGCTATCCAGGGTTCTTCTTCAGGGCAGCCGTCCATGCCACCAGTGAGGTGTTATGAGTGTGGGGATTCAGGCCATATGATGAGGACTTGTCCCAGGCTTCGGGGCAAGGCTGATCAACAGAGTTACCAGCCTACATACTCAGCACCAGCGCCCCGTCCACCCAGGGGTGGAGGGAAGGCTGGTAGAGTTCGTCCCAGAGGTGGAGGCCAGGCAGGGGGAGCTCAGCCAGTTCCTATTCAGTCCAGCGGATGTCAGTCTTCAGGTGCCCCACCCAGATTCTATGCTATTCCGGCCCGAGCAGATGTAGTGGCCTCAGACGCCGTGATCACTGGTACTATTTCAGTATGTGGTAGAGAGGCATCATTGCTACTTGATCCAGGATCCACTTATTCATATGTGTCAGCCTTATTTGCTTGTTTCTTGGATGTTCCTCGTGAGTCCTTGGATTCTCCTTTATATGTATCCACTCTTGTAGGTGATTCTGTGGTGGTAGACCGAATCTATCGGTCTTGTGTGATCACCTTTTGTGGATTCGAGACCAGAGCGGACCTTTTATTGCTCGACATGGTCAATTTTGAGGTTATTCTTGGCATGGATTGGCTATCTCCTTATCATGCCGTGCTAGATTACCATGCCAAAACAGTTACTTTAGCCATGCCTGAGTCGCCTAGGCTGGAGTGGAGAGGTTCCTCAGTTAGTGCAGCCATCCGGGTTATTTCATTCATGAAACTCGACATATGGTCGAGAGGGGTTGCCTGGTCTATCTTGCTCATGTGCGGGACACCACCGCCGAGTCTCTGACGATTGATTCAGTGCCAATTGTTCTAGAGTTTGCCGATGTTCTTCCTTTGGATCTTCCGGGCATGCCTCCGGATCGTGATATTGATTTCTGTATTGATGTAGCTCCAGGCACTCAGCCTATTTCCATTCCCCCGTACCGTATGGCTCCGAAGGAGCTGAAGGAGTTGAAGCAGCAACTTGAGGAGTTGTTGGCTAAGGGGTTTATCAGACCGAGTGTATCGCCGTGGGGTGCTCCCGTCCTATTTGTGCAGAACAAGGATGGGTCTATGCGGATGTGTATTGATTACCGCCAGTTGAACAAGGTCACCATTAAGAAAAGTATCCTTTGCCATGCATAGATGATTTTTTTGACCAGTTGCAGGGTGCTAGGGTGTTTTCTAAGATCGATTTGAGATCGGGATATCATCAGTTGAAGACTCGGGCTTCGGATGTTCTGAAGACTGCTTTCCGTACGAGATATGGCCACTATGAGTTCCTGGTGATGTCCTTTGGTTTGACTAATGCCCCAGCAACATTCACTGACTTGATGAATAGGGTGTTCAGGCCGTATATTGATTCCTTTGTCATAGTCTTCATTAATGACATCTTGATTTACTCACGTAGCCTGGGTGAGCACGAGCAGCATTTGAGAGTTGTGCTCCAGACTTTGCGGGAACAGAAGCTATATGCTAAGTTCTCCAAGTGTGAGTTCTGGTTGGATTCCGTGGCATTCTTGGGGTATGTGGTATCTGGAGTAGGTATCAAGGTCGATCCTCAGAAGATTGAGGCAATTCAGAGTTGGTCGCGTCCTACTTCAGCTACAGAGATCAAGATCTTTTAGGGCCTAGCAGGCTATTATCGCCGATTTGTGGAGGGGTATTCCTCGATTGCAGCTCCATTGACTATATTAACTCAGAAGAATGCCCTGTTTTGATGGTCTTACGAGTGTGAGGCGAGCTTTCAGAAGCTCAAGGCGACATTGTCTTCAACACCAATTTTGGTAGTGCCTTCCGGTTCTGGGATGTATACAGTGTATTGCGATGCTTCATGCATTGGCTTGGGGTGTGTGTTGATGCAGGAAGGGAGAGTTATTGCTTATGCTTCACGCCAGCTGAAGGTTCATGAGAAGAATTACCCGGTGCACGATTTGGAGTTGGCGGCGATTGTTCATGCTCTTAAGATTTGGAGGCACTACTTGTGTGGAGTGTCCTGTGAGGTTTATACAGACCACCGCAACTTGCAACGCTTGTTCAAACAGAGGGATCTTAATTTGAGGTAGCGCAGATGGCTTGAGTTGTGGAAGGATTATGATATCACCATTCTTTATCATCCGGGCAAGGCAAATATGGTAGCAGATGCCTTGAGTAGGAAGGCAGAGAGAATGGGTAGCTTGGCTTACATTGCAGCAGGGGAGAGACCTCTAGCCTTGGACATTCAGTCCTTGGCTAATCGCCTAGTGAGGTTAGACCTTTCAGAGCCTCGTTGAGTTCTTGCACATGTGGTTGCTCAGTCTTCGTTATTGGGGGAGATTAAGGCTCGGCAGTATGATGATCTGTGTTTGGCAGAGCTACGGGAGACAGTGATTCAGGGCATGGCCAAGGAGGTTACCATTGGCGAGGATGGTGTTTTGACACTTCAGAGCCGTTTATGTGTTTCTAATGTTGATGGCTTGAGGGAGAGGATTCTAGAGGAGGCACACAGTTCTCGGTATTCTGTTCATCCGGGTACTACAGAGATGTATCGTGATTTGAAACAACATTTCTGGTGGAGGCGGATGAAGAGGGACATTGTGGAGTATGTGACCATGTGTCTTAATTGCCAGCAGGTGAAGTATGAGCACCAGAGGCCAGGAGGCCTACTTCAGCAGAGGCCCATTCCTGAGTGGAAGTGGGAGCGCATCACCATGGACTTCGTGGTTGGGTTGCCTCGGACCTTGCAGAAGGTTGACGCAGTATATTTCATTTTGGATAGATTGACCAAATCGGCGCATTTCATTCCAGTGGATATTACCTATACTTCTGAGAGGCTAGCCCAAATCTACATTTGGGAGATAGCCCGGTTGCACGGTGTGCCGGTGTCCATTATATCAGATCGAGGTCCTCAGTTCACCTTGCATTTCTGGAGAGCATTGCACAGTGGGTTAGGCACCCAGACATCATTTCACCCTCAGACTAATGGTCAGTCAGAGCGTACAGTTCAGATATTGGAGGACATGCTCAGGGCATGTGTGATTCACTTTGGAGGTCAGTGGGATTTCTTGCCTTTGGCCGAGTTTGCCTACAATAACAGTTATCAGTCCAGCATCGAGATGGCTCCATTCGAGGTTTTGTATGGTCGGCGATGTCGTTCTCCTATCGGGTGGTTTGAGCCTGGGGAGGCTAAGTTATATGGCACCGACCTGGTGAGGGATGCTCTGGAGAGGGTGAAGTTGATTCAGGAGAGACTCCGCACAACACAGTCCAGACAGAAGAGTTACGCGGATCAGAGGGTGCGTGATGTATCATTCATGGAGGGAGACAAGGTTCTTTGAAGGTCTCACCAATGAAGGGTATTATGAGATTCGGGAAGAAGGGCAAGATGAGCCCGAGGTTTATAGGTCCTTTAGAGGTGTTGAGGCGTGTTGGAGAGGTTGCTTATGAGTTAGCCTTGCCTCCCAGTTTATCAGGAGTTCATCCGATCTTTCTTGTATCCATGCTCCGGAGGTATCACGCCGACTTCTCTCATGCGGTCGATTTCAGCACTATTCATTTGGATGAGAGGTTGGGCTACGAGGAGGAGCCAGTTGCTATTATTGATAGACAGGATCGCCAGTTGAGGTCCAAGAGAGTTTCTACCGTAAAGGTCCAGTGGAAGGTCCAACTAGTCGAGGAGGCGACTTGGGAGTCCGAGGAGGACATGCAGAGAAGATATCCGCATTTATTCAGCACTTCAGGTAAGATTCTAGACCCGTTCGACGATGAACGTTAGTTTAAGAGGTGGAGAATGTAACGCCCCAACCGTTCATTTTGCGTTATCGGGCCCCGTTCCCCCTAAATAAAACTTCCCATAGAGTCTTATTATGATTTATGACTTGCGGGGACGGGTGGTTCGGGATTCAGAAGTGTTTAGAGCAGTATAGGAACACTTAGTGCCTTAACATGGCCAAATTTGACTTTTGTCAAAATTTTTAGAAAACGAAATCGGAATCGAGTTACGATAGTTCCAGTAGCTTCGTATGATGATTTCGGACTTGGGTGTATGTTCATAATGGGTTTCCGATGGCCCGGGAGCATTTCGGTGCCCAATATAGAAATGAGAAATTCCTTAAGTTTGAAATTTTGTTTGGAATGTGTTTTTGTATTATCAAGGTCCGAATGGAATTCCGAGACAGGGAATAGTTCCGTTATGTCATTTATGACTTGCCTGCAAAATTTGGTGTCATTCCGAGTAGTATAGCTCGGTTCTGCGCATGGTTAACGAATTCAAGAACTTGAAGTTCTTAAGTTATGATTCTAGGGGTTTTGGGATATGATTTTGAGTTTTAGCATTTTTTTTAGTGTTCCGAAGGCTCGAGCGAGTCCGTACCATGATTTGGGACTTGTTGGTATAATTGGACGAGGGCTCGAGTGGACCCAGGTGCCTCTCGGGCACCAAATGGGGCTACAAACCAACTGATGTAACTGCTGGTGCACCTAATCTGGTGTGACCGCAGGTGCGGAAGAACATCCGCAGTAGCGGAGCCGCAGGTGCGAGATTGCCCCCCCCTCCTGGTCCCATTTTCGCAGGTGCGGGCCTTGGCTCGCAGGTGCGGTCCTTGAGCCTCATGTGCGAAAATACTATAGACAGTGTGGTTCTTTTAAAATACGGGATTTAGTTCATTTTCATCATCTTCCTTCCACCATTGTCGACCTAGGGAGCTTGGGAAAGGGAAAATTTACCTATCTACGGAAGAGGTAAGTAAATTCTACTCTAGTACTAGTTTAATACATGAATTACTAATTAAACTAGCTACTAAATAAGTGAAAATTAAGAATTTGGGTTGTAACCTAGGAATTTCGGAAATTTAGAAACATTTAACGTCAAATTGCTATGAAATCAAGTAAAAATCATATATTAATTATCCTTAGTCTATGAGTGAGTGTGTCCTTCGAGAATTTTTGGAATCCGAGTGTGCGGGCCCGGGGGCGAATTTTGGGATTTCTTCAAGAATGATGAATTTACTAAATAAGTAAGAGAATTTCCATACTTTGAGCATGAATTGATATATTTGTGTAGCATTTGTCTAGTTTCGAGTCCTCGGGTGTAGAGTTCGGAGTTTTGGGCGTGTTCTTGGTCCGAGAAGTAGATTCGACACGAGGCGAGTCTCCTTTCTAACCTTGTAAGAGGGAATAGTCCCCATAGGTGATCTAAGTGCTACATGCTGAGCTGCTTCTCCTGATGATCCTCGGCAGCACTATGGAGTTTCTTTTGTTTATTTCCCGTCTACTTATTTAGATAGTGGGACTGTTTATTATATCTTTTGTACATTCTGTTAGTATGCATGTAGGACTTATGACACTAGTTCCTGTCACACACGTAGTAGTTGTTAATGGATTCCAGATTGTATATATATACTGGCTCACGCCTCCCTATGGTTGCTTTTGGGTAAAAATTGGCTGATTACCCCTTTTCGGTTAAATGATTTAAGCTTTAAAACTTGGGGGTATGTCGGGATGTTCAATCAAATAAAAAAGAAACCTTAGTAATTGAGTGTTGGCTTGCCTGACCCCGCTGTTAGGCGCCACCACGGCCCTAGTAAGGATTCTGGGTCATGACAAAAACGAACACAAAAATCGTTTCAGATCTGGAAAGATCTAAACCCTAAGTTTAGGGTAAATAATAAATCCAACAAAAAATAGCCAGATTTGGCAAATAATAACATTAAAGTGAACCAGAATGAACAAATATCTGATTTGAAATAGAGATACAAAAATATTTGTACTCACAAGCATTGGGATGAACGTAGACGGAAATAGCCAAGATATGAGCGACTTTGAACCAGATCTGGTTCGAGTCTCTTGAAATACGTTTGCCTTTAGAGGCAAATAGGTCAAGTAACATCAAAAGCGGGTAGTAAGTAAGAAGGTAAAGCCAAATAAGGTAGGGAATCGAGAGAGAATCCTATGAAACAAAGGGGAAATGTGACGGCGTGTTAGGGTTCTAGAGTGAAAGAGGTGAGGAGAGGAGAGGATCAAAAGACGGTGGGTGGGGAAAAATTAATTAGGGTTTGGGGTGTTTGGTATTATTAAAAGGAGTGAGTGATTGGGGGCAGTTGATCTTCTAAGATCAACAGTCAAGATTGGATTTTAGTAGCCGGCCGGGTTATTTTGACGGGTATGGGTATGGGTAATTGGGTTAGGGTAATGGGAAGGTAATTGGGCTGGGTAGGTTCGATTAATTAGAAAGGGGCTATGTTTTAAATACCCATTTAAATTACTAAAATAATTTATAAAAATAATTAATAAATGATTCCATTTGTATATGAAAATGATTTAAAATAATTATTTAATATTATAAAAATATAAATAGTCATTTTTCTGTAAATAATATAATTATGCATATATGGGCTATTATTGCAATTATAGCCTAAAGATACAAATATAATTATACATAAAATGATTAAAGCTCAATATGAATATAAATGATAAAAATTAAGTAATAAATCATTATAAATTATTTGTGATACAATTAGTAATTATTTAGATAATAAAATGCCGGAATAAATGGATTGAAAATCCTTTAAAAATTATAGAAAATTATGGAAAAATACTGGTTGATGCTCATGCACTATCTCAAGAGTATAAATGTATTTTTAAAATATATATGGGAAAAATTGGGTATCAACAATGTGTTGGTTCGTGTTGATAAGTTCATCCTTCCGACGGACTTTGTGGTTCTTGATTGCGAGGTGGACTATGATGTGCCTATTATTTTGGGGAGACCTTTCCTTTATACGGGGAAGGCTCTTGTTGATGTGGAAGCCGGTGAGCTCACCTTCTGGGTGGGAAATGAAAAGGTGGTTTTCCATGTGTGCAAATCTATGAAGCAACCAAATAGCAATGAAGTATGCTCGTTTGTGGACTTAGTGACCGAAGTGATTATTGATGATGCTAGTGCCATGATGAATGTTGATGATACCTTAGAAGCCGTATCTCTTAATCATGATGATGATAAGAAGGAAGGATTTGTGAAATGTGTGAATACATTTCAAGGAATGGAGTCGTATACTTATGAACCCCGAAAACTGTCCTTAGATCTTCAGAACCAGAAGACTCCTCCAACAAAGCCCTCAATCGAGGAGCCTCCCACTTTGGAGTTAAAGTCATTGCCTTCACATCTCAGGTATGAGTTTCTTAGCCCATGTTCTACTTTACATGTTATTCTTTCCTCTTGCTTGACTAACGTGCAGGTATATTCTACTTTGGCGGTGCTTCAAAAGAGGAAGAAAGCTATAGCATGGACATTGACGGATATTCGAGGCATAAGCCCCTCCGTTTGCATGTACAATATTATTTTGGAGGAAGATTCCAAATCCTTCGTTGAACATCAAAGAAGATTAAATGAAGTAATGCAAGGGGTGATGAAGAAGGATATCATAAAATGGTTGGATGCCGGGGTTGTTTACCCCATTTTTGATAGCTCGTAGACCTCTTCGGTGCAATGTGTCCCAAAGAAAGGGGGCATGACAGTGGTATCAAATGACAAGAACGAGTTGGTCCCCACAAGAATAGTCACCGGGTTGAGAGTGTGCATGGACTATAGGAAGCTCAATAAAGTCACTCGGAAAGATCATTTTACGCTTCCATTTCTTGATCAAATACTTGATACTTATTGCTCCTGAGGACCAAGAGAAGACTACTTTCACTTGTCCCTATGGTACTTTCACATTCTCACGGATGCCATTTGGGTTATGCAATGCACCGACGACTTTTCAAAGGTGTATGATGGACATCTTCACCGATATGGTGGAGGATTTCTCTTGAGATGATCTTCATGGATGACTTTTCCGTGGTGGGAAATTCTATTGATGAGTTCTTGGACAACTTGGACAAGGTTTTGGCAAGATGTGAGGAAACTAACTTGGTTTTGAATTGGGAGAAAAGTCACTTCATGGTCGAGGAAGGCATAGTCCTCGACCACAAAATTTCAAAGCATGGTATTGAGGCCGACAAGGCCAAAATTGAGGTGATCTCCAAACTCCCTCCCCTACATCCGTGAAGGGAGTGAGGAACTTCTTGGGACATGCGGGGTTCTATCGCCGATCATCAAGGATTTTTCTAAGGTGGTAAAACCCTTGTGTAAGCTTTTGGAGAAGTATGCCAAGTTCCATTTCAACGAAGATTGTATGAAGGCATTCGAATTGCTCAAGTTCAAGTTGA
>ML274333.1:61392-79758 GCA_005239495.1 Nicotiana undulata | reverse complement strand
AATAGTACTAGTATGTATAAGCAAACTTCACTCTAAGTAAAATCAAGCAATGCACAGATAGAAGTAAGTCAACGAAACCAAAAAGTTATTGCAGAGAGATACAGAGAATCACAAATGAGATTTTCACAGATTCTTATTTCAACACAATCATATTCCACCCTTATTCATTCTCAACAATCCACCCTTATTTCTTCCTGTTGCGGCGCGCAACCCGATCCCCCCGGACAATCACATTTCAACCTTGTTACATTCTGTTGCGCCGCGCAACCCGATCCAACCGTACAATCACATTCCACCTTTATTACTTCTCACTTATCACCCTTATTGCTCATGTTGCACGCGCAACCCGATCCCACCGTACAATCACATTTCATAGCAATAATAACAGCCCACAATTCAATCACAAGGATTTTAATCAACAAGAATACAAATTCATTACAACCAACTATCCGTATGAAATCAAAGCCACAATAATCCTTGCCAAACAATGAGTCATATACGATATTTCCATAGTCAGTTAGTTCAGTTAAATCAATCCACAACTCATTTTCATCCCTTGCTACACAGCCCTTAGCACTTAGATATGTTCACACATTTGGGTTCGTTATCATTCTTTCATACCCACATATTCAAGCATTTAATGAACCTTGCACATGATAGAGTAATCACAAAGAAATCACCTTTCACAATCTCATATAGCATGGTGGCTTAGAAATCAACTAGGACAATTAGAGAACAGAATCTTACGTCTCTACACATTAGAACAACCAATTCACATATGCATAAGCAAGGAATTCATACTGAATGCTCAGACACCAACAAGGCGACTCTACAAAGATTAAAGTTAGACATTCATACCTCGAGTTGAAATTCCCTTTAATTTCTATCACAACTCACCGAACCGTCTAGCACCGTCAATCTAGTTCACAATGCAACACATTTACCTTAGAATTAGGAATCTTGAATTCATTTGGACATTTTATTAAACACTATGTGATCCCTTAGATTAATTAAACCCTTTTTAGTGGAAAATTTCTCTACCTTACACCCCCTTGCTATATTAGTACAGATCATGAACATGCATGCAAGGTCTTAGCTTTATCTTCAAGAACCAATTCATGTGTGTTTATCCTTTTAACCAAAACCTGAGAATTAAAGGGGAAATGGGGAGGGGACTTACCTCTTATAGTGAAGAAGATGAAGATTACTCGATAATTTGCAGGCCTGAGTAGAGATGATGGACCAATTTGATGAAGAAGAAGACTTTCTCTCACTAAACCCACTCTCCCTTCTCTCTATCTTTGTTCAGATACCCGTAAAAATGAAAGGGGTAGGTGTTTTATTAAACTGGGGGTCGAGTTTAAAAATCAGAAATTAGAAGCCCCAAAGAAGGAAATGCGATCAAGAATGCGATCGCATTACTGCTATGCGATCCACATTAATGTCGCATAAATGTCCCTCAACTGAGCCAAAAGGGAAAACATGCTGCCCAGGTATGCGACCACTATGCGGTCCGCATACCTGTTATGTGATTGCATAGTGCGTCGCATAACCTCCTGCGCAAAAATGGAGGTGCAAGGATGCGACAGCTATGCAGTCCGCATTATCAAAATATGATCGCATCTTAGGCCGCATAGTTGTCCTCTAATTGGACAGAAGGCTGTCCAAGTATGCGACCACTACGCGGTCCGCATACCTGATCTGCGATCGCATAGTGGACCGCAGACCTGCCCAATCTTGGAAAATTTTACCTTTTAAGTCCCAGGGGTACTTTTTACTTCCAAAAGGTTTGTGTTTTAAGAATTTCTACAGTTATAACAACATGAGAACCTACCCGGGCATCGTTTTTAGACGTGAAATTTTACGAGTCTTTTCATCCTCCCCCACTTAAAATTATTCGTCCTCGAATGAGGATCGGGGAATCATTTTGAAAACTCATTATGCTAACCCACAATTTTCACTAACTACGATATTTTCTGAAAATTTTGCCAGAGTTTCCTTTGTAATTAGGCCTATCTACCTGTCAGAGAGCCCCCGAAACACATTGTTAACCAATTTCACACATTTTCATTTACTCCAATAACTTGCACGTAATTCGGATACCTCATCAAATTGTATATAATTCAACTACTTCAACATGCTATACATAATTCAGTTAACGCCACAAACTTGCATATCATTAAATTGTCATATGAGTTGCACATAATTTTACTATTCCACAATATACACAAAAGTGGCACAAAATTGAGAAGCCACAATAGTAAGGAAATTAGGAGAGTGGAGTGCTCTTGCACAAAATTTGACACAAAGGTGTAATTGCTTAGAGATGTAAGTTCTCACGACCACTACTAGACTTATTCAAACAAATGGGGATATTTCTCTTTCATTTCATTTTCTGCTTCCCACGTGGCCTCCTCGAATTGTTGACTTCGCCATAACACTTTAACAGAAGCAATCTCTTTGTTTCTCTATCTACGGACTTGCCTATCAAGTATAGCAACCGGAACGTCTTCATATGACAATTCTTCATTAATTTCAACGGTCTCAACTGACACGATGGCAGATGGATCTCAAGTTACCTTCTTAAGCATGGACACATGAAACACTGGATGCACTAATGACATTTCAGGAGGAAATTCCAGCCAATACGCTACTTGCCCTATCCTTTGAGTTATTCGATATGGCCCGACATACCTTGGGCTCAATTTACCTTTCTTCCCAAACTACATCACTCCCTTCATGGGAGACACCTTCAAGAATACCCAATCATCTACTTGGAACTCCAAATCTCTACGACGAACGTTCGCATAGGATTTCTGACAACTCTGAGCAGTTTTCATCCTCTCCTGAATGACTCTAACTTTTTCCATAGCTTGGTGCACAAGATCCGGTCCTAAAAATTCCTTCTCACCAACCTCAAACCATCCAATCGGAGACCTATACGTCTTTCCGTAAAATGCCTAAGATGGGGCCATCTGAATACTAACATGGAAACTGTTATTGTAAGCAAACTCTGTAAGCGGCAAGTGATCATCCCAGCTACCCTTGAAATCCAATACACAAGCTTGTAGAATATCTTCAAGCGTCTGAATAGTTCGCTCTGCTTGACCATCCGTCTGTGGGTGGAAAGTTGTGCTGCGATTTACTTGAGTACCCAAACCTTGCTGATATTTCCTCCAAAAGTTAGCTGTGAATTGGGCCCCTCGGTCTGAGTTAAAAGAAACTGGAGTGCCATGAAGTCTGACTATTTCTTTGATATACAACTGAGAGTATTGTTCTGCAGTATCAGTGGACTAGACTGGCAAGAAATGCGCCGACTTCGTGAGTCGATCCACTATTACCCAAATTGAGTCGAACTTGCGCTGAGTGCGGGGTAACCCTACCACAAAGTTCATATTGATCATTTCCCATTTCTGCATCGATATTTCCATAAGCTGCGCCAAACCACCGGGCTTCTGATGCTCGGCCTTCCCTTGTTGACAATTCGGACACCTAGCCACAAGGTCCGCCACACACCTCTTCATAGCGTTCCACCAGAAAATCTCCTTGAGATCGCGATACATTTTTGTAGAACTGGGTGCACAGAATACCTTGAATTGTGAGCCTCTGCCATAACTCTCTCCCGAAGATTATCCACATCCGGAACACATAGCCTCCGTTGGCACCACAAAACACCATCATCATTGCCGAGTGAAAATACTGAAGTCTTGTGATTTAAAATTGCTTCCCTCAATTGTGCCAAAGTCGGATCCCTGAATTGCTTTCCCTTGACTTCCGCTACAAGCAAAGGCTCTGCTCCATTACACACCACGACATTCCCCTCATCTGAGGCTGAAAGACAGACCCCTAGACTGGCCAACTGATAAACCTCCTGAGCCAAAAGCCTCTGGCCGACTTCCAAATGGACCAAGCTACCCATGGATTTCCGACTAAGAGCGTCGGCTACCACATTCACCTTTCCTTGATGGTACAAAATACTCATATCATAATCCTTGAGCAATTCTAACCACCTCCGCTGCCTTAAGTTCAACTCCTCATGTTTGAATAGAAACTGAAGACTCTTGTGGTCTATGAATACGTCCACACGAACCCGACAAAGATAATGCGGCCATATTTTCATTGCAAACACAACCGCTACGAGCTCCAAATAATGCGTCGGATAATTCTTCTCGTGATTCTTGAGTTTCCTTAAAGCATACGCTATAACTTTACCACATTGCATCAACACACACTCCAAACCAACTCTCGAAGCATCACAATAAAACACAAACCCCTCTAAACCTTCTGGCAAGGTCAACAGTGGCACCAAAGTCAATCTCGATTTCAATTCCTGAAATCTCTTTTTACAAGCATCGGACCACTGAAACTTAACCGCTTTCTGCGTCAGCTTAGTCAATGGGGAGGCGAGATTAGAAAATCCCCCCACGAACCTCCGATAATACCCAGCTAGACCCAAGAAACTGCGAATCTCTATCGGGGTTGTTAGTCTAGGCCAACCCTTCACATCTGAGATCTTTTGGGGATCAACCTGAATCCCTTCCCTAGAAACAACATGGCCCAAAAAGGTGACTGATTCTAGCCAAAACTCAAATTTCGAAAACTTTGCATACAACTGGTGTTGATGAAGAGTCTGCAGAACTGCCCTGAGGTTATTAGCATGATCTTCCCTACTTCGTGAATAAACAAGGATATCATCAATGAAAACTATCACAAAAGAGTCAAGAAACAACTTGATAACTCGATTCAAAAGATCCATAAAAGCGGCTGGGGCGTTGGTTAGCCCAAAAGACATTACCAAAAATTCAAAGTGCCCATAACGAGTCCTGAAGGCTATCTTAGGGATATCCTGCTCTCTGATCTTCAACTAGTGATACCCGAACCGTAAATCAATCTTGGAGAAAAACTAAGCACCTTGCAATTGGTCGAATAAATCATCTATCCGAGGCAATGGGTATTTGTTTTTTATGGTGACCTTGTTGAGCTGCCGATAATCAATACACATCTGAAGCGATCCATCCTTTTTTCAGACAAAAAGAACCGGTGTGCCCCAAGGCGACACGCTTGGCCGAATGAAACCCTTTTCTAATTGATCTTTCAATTATTCTTTTAACTCTCTCAATTGTGCTTGCGCCATCCTGTAAGGTGGAATAGATATTGGTTGCGTATCTGGCAATAAATCAATCCCGAAATCGATCTCTCTATCTGGTGGAATTCCAAGAAGCTCATCTGGAAATACCTCAAGAAATTCATTCACAATCGGCACGGACTCGGGAGCAGGCACCTCTGAGGTGGTGTCCGCAACCCGGACCAAATGATAGATGCACCCCATCCAAATCATCTTGGAGGCCTTAAGACAGGAAATAAACCTACCCATCGACGTAACATCATTCCCTTTCCATTCAATAACTGGTTCATTAGGAAACTCGAGCCTCATAATTCTTGTTCGGCAGTCGAGTTTAGGAAAGCACGAGTAGAGCCAATCCATCCCCATAGTGACATCAAATTCTATCATTTCTAACTCAATAAGATCGGTCGTGGTATCCCGACCACACACCGTGACAACACAATTCCTATAGACTCGCGCGTCGGTAATAGAATCACCAACTGGAGTCGACACCAAGAACGGCTCATGAAGTTGTTCGGGTTCTATCCCAAAACTCGAAGCAATAAATGGAGTAGCATATGACAATGAAGATCTGGGATCAATAAGAGCATAAACATCGTGTGTTTGAACAGTCAGAATACCTGTGACAACATCTGGAGAAGCCTCAGCACTGTGGCGACCACTCAAAGCATAGAACCGACTGGGTCCCCCTTGACCCCGTGCTCTACCCCTAGCTGCACTGCGCCCTGCTGGTGCTGGAGGGCATACTAAAGACGTAGCGGCTGACGAACTGGATGGCTAAGCAGTACCCCTACCTGTGCCCTGGCTGGGTGCACCACAGTCTCGCTGAAGATGGCCCCTCACTCCGCATCTATAGCATACCGGGATATCCAAGTAACAAGGCTTAGAATGTAACCTCCCACACTTAGGGCATGGGGCCCTCCGCTGCTATTGGAACCTCCCACTTGAACGACCCGACTGATGGAACCTCCTGCTGTCTAACCTTGTCCAAAGTGACCTCCCTGCTGATAATTGTGCCCTGATGGCGGCGCCCTGGCTGAAGACTGAGCATAGGACTGAGATGGCCCTAATGACCCTCTCCCCAGTGCTGATCTCCCTCCTCCAACTGAACTCCCGGGGTTTCCCGATGATCGGCCCCTACTACTACTCTCCCTCTTCATTATTATCTTTAATTTTTGGGCTTCTATAGCCTGGGCAAATCCCACAATCTTCCCGTAGTTCATATCTGAGTGCAAAGCAAGTTTAGCAGCCTCATTTATGACCAAGGCCCTGAACAAACCGACGAACCCTTGCCTCCATAGTCGGCATCATGTAGATAGCATACTTGGACAAGCGCACAAACTCAATATGATACTCCCACACAGTTATGTTGCCCTGCTTAAGGACTTCAAACACTGCAGCATGGGCTGCCCTAGTCTCGGCAGGCAAGAAATGATCCATAAAAGCATCTACAAACTCATCCCACCTCGCCGGAGGGCTCCCCTCTCCACGGGAACTCTCCCACATCTCGAACCATGAATATGCCGCTCCCTTTAGATGATAGGAAGCTAACTCAACTCCCTCTATCTGAGTAGCCCTCATAACCCGAAGAGCCTTGTACATTTCATCTATGAAATCCTAAGGATCGGCCTCTGGGTCGCTGCCTGTGAACTCTGGAGGGGCTAACCGCAGAAACTGGTTGACCCTGGAACCAGAAGAATCCCCTTGCTCACTAGAGGGCACGGGGGCAGCTTGTGATCTTTGGGCCTGGGAGGCTACCATCTGCGTCAACATCTGAATAGCTCCGTTGATGTCCCCATCAGAAATACCGGGACTCAAAGCTGGGGCTGGAGGAGGATCAAGAATATCAGCGGGAGGGATCGTAGCACCCTCTGCTGGAGCAGGAACTGGAATGGTCTGGCCAGGAACGGAAGAGCCAGGATGATTCATAGTCGGGGAATTGTCCTCACCCCCACCATCAGATTGAGAATTTATGGCCGCACCTAGGATGGCATTGGCTTCTAGGCCGATCGGGCTCTCTTCTTGGGTGCCATTTAGTGAAAATTGGAACAACACACGAGTTAGAGATAGACAACCTCACCTTTCAGCACATCGCACGATATAGAATAGAAATAAATGGGTACTTTCCTAAATGTCCATGCAGCCCACTAATTATAGATGTGGTCGATAACAGACAAGAAGGGCTCTATTGGACACGGCTCCGAGACATCCTAGGACACGTTTAAAACCTTAGGCTCTGATACCAAGTTTGTCACACCCCAAAACCGAAGGACGAGACCGGCGCCTAACCAAATGATCCCAGTCAGGCGGACCTGGTATGCCTTTCCTACCCAATGCGTTGCCCCGTGTCTACAATATGCATTGTTCCATATGAATTAGCCAATTTAAATTTAAAGTACGATTTACAACATAAGTTCATTTCCTCTTTTAACTTTCAACATTTGATAATCCAAAAATATATAGATAATACATACAACCTTTTTAATATGGACCACGATTTCGACCGAACACAGCTACTGCCCAAAATACATGTATACAACCCACACAGTGTCTATAGAGCATCTAAGAGTACTAGGAGATTTTCAATAAACTTGACGGCAACAAGGCCCCGGCTATACCTTTTACAACATAAGAAAAAGAGAGTGATATAGTCCACACACGGCCCCGAGAAGAAATGGGGCTCACCAGATCTGCTGAAGAAATGAAGAGGGGGCACCACTAACGGCGGACGGAGCTACCTGCTATAGAACCACCTACATCCATATAAACGATGTAGCGCCCCCAGCAAAAAGGACGTTAGTACCATTGAATAATACTAATATCTATAAACAAACTTCACTCTAAGTAAAATCAAGCAATGCATAGATAGAAGGCAGTCAACGAAACCAAACTGTTATTGCACAGAGATACAGTAAATCACAAATGAGGAATTCATAGATTCTTATTTCAATACAATCATATTCCACCTTTATTCCTTCTCAACAATCCACCCTTATTTCTTTCTGTTGCGGCGCGCAACCAGAACCCACCGGACAATCACATTTCAACCTTATTACACTCTGTTGCGGTGCGCAACCTGATCCCACCGTACAATCACATTTCATAGCAATAATAACAGTCAAAAATTCAATCACAAGGATTTTCATCAACAAGAATATAAATTCTTTAAAACCAACAATCCGTATGAAATCAAATCCACAATAATCCTTGCCAAACAATGAGTCATATACGATATTTCCATAGTCATTTAGTTCAATTAAATCAATCCACAACTTCTTTTCATCACTTGCTACACAACCCTTAGCACTTAGATACGTTCACACATTTGGGTTCGTTATCATTCTTTCATACCAACATATTCAAGCATTTAACGAACCTTGCACATGATAGAGTAATCACAATGAAATCACCTTTCACAATCTCATATAGCATGGTGACATAGCAACAAACTAGGACAACCAGAGAATAGAATGTTACGTCTTTACACATTAGAACAACCAATTCACATATGCATAATCCAGGAATTCATACCGAATGCTCAGACACCAACAAGGCGACTCTACAAAGATTAAAGTTAGCCATACATACCTCGAGTCGAAATTCCCTTTAATTTCTATCACAATTCACCGAACCGTCTAGCACCGTCAATCTATTTCACAATGCGACACATTTACCTTAGAATTAGGAATCTTGAATTCATTTGGACCTTTTATCAAACACTATGTGACCCCTTAGATTAACTAAACCTTTTTTAGTGGAAAATTGCTCTACCTCACACCCTCTTGCTATATTAGAACAGATGATGAACATGCATGCAAGGTCTTAGCTTTATCTTCAAGAACCAATTCATGTGTGTTTTTTCCTTTTAACCAAAACATGAGAATTAAAGGGGAAATGGGGTGGGGACTTACCTCTTATAATGAAGAAGATGAAGATTACTCGATAATTTCCGGGTCTAAGTAGAGATGATGGACCAATTTGATAAAGACTAACACTTTATCTCACTAAACCCACTCTCCCTTCTCTCTATCATTGTTCAGATACCCGTTAAAATGAAAGGGGTAGGTGTTTTATTAAACAGGGATCGGGTTTAATAATCAGAAATTAGAAGTCCCGAAGTAGGAAATGCTGTGAGGAATGCGATCGCATTCCTGCTATGCGGTCCGCATTCCCGTCGCATAAATGGCCCTTAGCTGAGCCAAAAAGGAAAACTTGCTACCCAGGTATGCGACCACTATGCGGTCCGCATACCTCTTATGCGATCGCATAGTGCGTCGCATAACCTCCTCCGCAAAAATGGAGCTGCAAGGATGCGACAACTATGCGGTCCGCATACCTCTTATGCGATCGCATAGTGCGTCGCATAACCTCCTCCGCAAAAATGGAGCTGCAAGGATGCGACAACTATGCGGTCCGCATTCCCAAAATGCGATCGCATCTTGGGTCGCATAGCTGTCCTCGGATTGGACAGAAGTCTATCCAGGTATGCGACCACTATGCGGTCTGCATACTTGATCTGCGATCGCATAGTGGACCGCAGACCTGCACAATCCTGGAAAATGTTATCTTTTAAGTCCCGGGGGTACTTTTTACTTCAAAAATGTCCGTTTTTTAAGAATTTCTATAGTTATAACAACATGGGAACCTACCCGAGCATCATTTTTATACATGAAATTTTACGGTTCTTTAAAGTATTTGTCTTTGTCGGCTTCTAGTCTTGGATATGTAGTTGTCCATAGTAGCTTCGCCGGCTCGCCCTACTATATTCTGCATGTATATGTATATATGTCTTTTGGACATATTTCCCTCACGTATGTTATTCACGTAATTAAGCATTTTATTGACAGATATTATTCATGACCTACCCTTAATTCACGTTTATATCTTAGATGCATGATTAGGGTTGTTCGACAAGGGCACTCGTCATGGCCCACCAGTTTGGGTCGTGATAGTGTACCACCACCTGTATGCCGTCCCCGTCAATTGTAAAGTAGTAAGGTCAATCTCGCTCGACTCCACCAAACCCATAGTATGAAGAATCTAATGACACTGATCAAAGAACTCATGTGCATCCTCAAAAGCACATCCACTGAACTGGAGAGGAAGAAATTTCTGAAACCACTCCAAACTCTTCTACCCTCATACGACAAAACTAGCCTTACCTCGGGCTGAACTACAACTACTGGCAATGTGACACTCATTGTCTGATAAGCATCAGTCAGTTGCTCTGGTCTACGGGCGGTGGGAGTCAAAGCCATTCCCCCAACCTATGAAGTAGAAAGTGCAACTAGTATCAACCCTTCTTGGGACAACCTCCCAAATATACTCATGAAGCGTGCCAAGGTTTCCTGGAGCCCAGTACAGCAATAGGCTGCTCAGGTGCACGCTTAACATCTTCGAGCTTGTTGTCCTCTACTGGAGCTACTGCATGCTCCATAGCAGATGTTCTAGCCATGGAACGTGCCCCACCTCGACATCTACCTCGGTCCCAGCCTCTTACGGCTCTAGTCGGGGATGCTGGTGCATGCTTAGCTGATCTAGAATAATGTGTCCTCACCATTTGTGAGAGAATAGGAGATTAATGATTCAAACTTCGAAATAACAAATCGACACGTCAAAGGTTGAATGCAGGTGATGTTTCCTTATATTTCGGTAGCCACTTGAAGATAAGCATATGCATCTTTTACCAATATACAAGACTCTACTAAACAGGCTCATAACTCGTAGAACATATGAACCTAGAGCTTTAATATCAACTTTTCACGACCCAAATGTAACCATACATTTTTTGGTGGATCCTAATCTCTAAGACTAGATAAGATTGTCACTTACCAACATTAAATCAACAAAACATGATATAATAAGATAGATTTTAACACAAAAACAAAAAAGAGCTAGCACAAGCTAAAATTGCAATACCCGATACATCTCTCCAGACTAGGTAGTACAAAGTCTTGAGATCTAACTGAATACATACGAGATTCAAAACATGATATTGTTCAAATGTAAAACTAACTGTATCAACATAAGAGATAGGACTCCAAGGGAATGCGATAACATGCAGCTCTACCATGAATCCTCACAACCGATGCAAGCTCTCACTCTCAAGGTCTGCTGCCTCATAAACCTAGATCTGCACATAAACACGCAAATGTGTACTATGAGTACAACACGATCGGTACCCAGTAATTATGAAGACTAACCTCGATAATGTATTGACGAGGTTCAGGTCATATTATACTCACTAGTCAAATAACTTGTGCAATGTATCAATAATTGGCAACATAAGATGTAATGGAAAATAACATCAACAGTTTCGTTAGAATATGTGATGGCTACTCTACATAGAAGAATGCACCTTTGTCAACTAATCATCAAATAGAAATAGGGGTATATGATAGCATGTCAAATTCAACTAACAACTTATAAAGAATACATGATGGAGTTTTGAGAAAATAGGCATATGTTCAAAACATCAACCCCATTTCAACACATAAACAACATCAAGAGAGACATCCCCAAATCATCACATAACATTATCAACAATGCCACCCTTATTTTGCCGCATGTGTGGGGAACATTAAATGCGCTCCTTATTTTGCAACATGCGCATATCACCACCCTTCTTTCGCCAAGTGGGAAACCCGATGCCACCCTTATTTCTCCCAACGCACATAAGAATAATGAAAATCGCACAACAAAGACCTCGTGCCAACACCCAATCAATTCTCTCAACATTTCCACATGTGCCACAATTATCACAAAAAAATAATGCCAAGATTTTATCAAAGATAGAAGCTCATAATTTATCACAAGGTGCAAAAGGACATGAAAATAATAAAATATGGATGAGTGTTTAACATATAAAGCATTACTAAGGGGATGTGCCAAGTATCACCACACTCAAAAAAACCTCTCTAAGGGCATGGTTTCTAGTATTGACTCTACCCCGGACGACTGGAATAACCATTGTATGAACCTCGTGCAGAAGGTAAACTGAAAGATAGTTGTTGGGTACGAGTGGTATGAAATCCATGGATAGTTGGAATACTATAGGAAACCTAAAGTGTGTATTAAATTGGTCGACTAATATGACCTCTTCCATGGCGGACCTTGACCCTAGAGTAGGATCCACTAAAAACTCCATAACCAAGAGGCTTATTAGCCTCTCTATCCTCCCTAACTTGCCCACAAATACGCTCTAACTTCCTAGTAATCTCCAAAACCTGATGAAATGCAATCTCAATCTCCAACTCCCGTTCAATCCCAAATACGAGGTTGAAGGCGAGTCCCTCAAAATCTATCAACTCTCTCCCCCGGCACAACTACTCAAACTCGTTGCGAAACTCATCCCTGCAGGCTTGTGGAATAACCCCTCTCAAGAAAATATTGGAGAACTAGGACCATGTAAGTGGTGTTGCTCTAGCTGGACTACTTCCCTCATAAGTCTATGTTACATTTCGCATTTTCGTACGGTAAAGTTTCATCGTAAGTTAATCGACGTACGCTCGGATGAGATTATTTTTTTGGTTGTAAACATTTATTATATTTATAATATGCGACATGTAAGTGCCATGAAGGTTAAAGAGTAAACGAATCAACGAAAATGAGTTTCGTTGAAGATTGTCAAATTGGGAGAAAATACGGTTCGAGATATAATACACGGTATATATGGACTTGTGTCATACAAGGTACCACATGGACATGACAGTAGGTACATAAAGTGTATTAAAAATGAGTAGTATTTTAAGTAATTTGAGATAATTCTTACTTATGTGGATAATTTATTAATTAATAAATTTTAGTAGGAGATTAGCTAATTAACCATAAATTTATGATAAGACTAATCCGCCCACCCCCAACATGGCAGCAAAGTATCCCAAATTAGTGATTCTTATAACTATATGGTAAGGTGTAAAAATTAGAGGGTTATGTGGCTATGTCACCACATGAAGTTGGGCCCACACCCACTAAAGTATAAGACCTCTCTAATTCAAAGAGAGGTGCATATATCAAAATTGTGAGTACGGATCTTCAAAAAACTCAAACAAGATTTACTAGCATCTTAGCAACGTGAGATTCTACAATTTTAAGGGAGTACGGTGCAATCTTTCTCAAGAATATCATACAGACTTTTCCCTACATCGATCTTCCCGTCATGTATTTTGCCGCGATTGTTGTGTGTTAGAGGGATTGTCAAGAGAATCCCCAGCAAAAGTCCTTCATCACGAACACGAGACTCCCCTCTCACACGCGATAACACAGACACCAACACTTCTTGACTCACCCAAGCCACCTAAGACCCCGTCCAATTGTACCAACAAGTCCATAAATTCTACCTGGACTTATCCAAAGCCTCCAAACACATACGACAACATCACATCAATAAATCAAAGATCAAATCACGAGTTGAACTTCTCTTAAGTTCAAGAACTTCCAAAGTTCAAACCTAGCGTCCGATTCAAGCCTAACCAATTAGGATTACATCCAAACTTTGCACAGAAATTCCAAACAACAAAAATAACCCATGCCAAGTTTCGAAACAACATTCGGAGCGCGATATTATTAAAGTCAACTATCGATCAAACTTAAGAACTCTCAAACTCTTCAAATTGCCAGCTTTCGGAAAATAAGCTCAAAATGCTCCAGCGACCTCCAAATCCATATTCGAACATACACAAAGTCCAAATCACCATACCTACCTATTGGAATCACCAAATCTCTAGTCTGATGTCGTATACCCAAAATTCAAACCTTTGACAACTCTAGCATCTTTAGCTTCCAAAATGAGACTAAGTGACCCAAATAAATCTCAAACAATCCCGAAGCCAAACAAACCAACCCCTCAAAAACAAACACACATATGGAAAAAATCAAATAAGGGACGGGGCTCAAGTACTCAAAATGACCAGTCGGGTCCTTCCAGTAATTGAGCTACTTAACATCGTAATATATTTCTTTTATCTAAACAACATGTCTAAATTTCGAATTTATAGTGACATTTGAGCTTATTTTGTGTCATCATGCTTATTTCCCTAATTTATTTATGTTCTCACTTGGCTATTTATAGTGTTAGCAAGTGTCGGTGTTGATATGTTGTTACTACTTCTTTGAGACTAGACTTGGCACTTACATAGTATCGTGATTTTGTACTCTACTATAATTCTGCATATTTTTGTGCAAATTCTGAGTATGGTCCTAGTCGTACTCATCCAGCTACCTAGGAGATTTCATTGGTTTCAAGATCCAAACTACCCCATCGCGATGGCGCCTATCGTAGTACTAGGCTAGCCGATTCATTATTCAAAACATACAATTATTCTCTTCAATAATTCATTTTCCAATCTCTTTCATCATAAATCTTTCATTAAACAAGTCAAAACAAGTGAAAGTAATCGAATATAAAATTAACGGCCCGAACTCGAGTGTCACTAGTCACGAGCATCTATGATACAAGTCTTATACAGTATACTCAAAACGACAAGAGAAGTCTAACAAAGTAATCTACTAACAGATAGGAGGGAGAAGAGCAAGGCTACAGTCGCCATGCAGCTACCTTGCTATACTCCAAAATCGACCGAGGAAGAATCAGCACTCACTCGGATGTCCTGTGGCACCTGGATCTGCACACAAGGTGCAGGGTGTAACGTGAGTACGCTAACTCGGTAAGTAACAATTATAAATAAAGGTTGAGTGCAATGACGAGCAGTAAAATCACATAAAGTTCATAATCATAAAGTCTCATTGAAATAACAAATGCCAAATCAATGTTCAAGTCAATCTACCTCGTCAAACTCCAGTTTCAATGGAAAACATATAAGAATATCTTCAACAATTTCAATAGAGGCTCAATATAAAAATAGAGTGAAAATAGTGATTTCATAAAGAAGCCCCTCAGGCAAAATATCACTCATGAACAGCCCCTCGGGAAAGCCTCACAGTCACTCATGCCTCCCAATCGTCACTCATCACTCAACACTCGCACTCAGTAGGTATCTGCGCTCACTGGGGGTGTACAAACTCCGGAGCGGCTCTTACATCCCAAGTGTTATATCGCTGCGGTGTGCAGCCTGACCCAATATCGTTGTGACATGCAACCCGATCCATATATTGCTGTGGCATGCTGCTCGATTGTTGGATCAAGAAGCTGAATAGTTTTGAAAATTGAAAAAGGAAGTCTGAGTT
The DNA here is from genome assembly GCA_005239495.1 of Nicotiana undulata. Taxonomy (NCBI): domain Eukaryota; kingdom Viridiplantae; phylum Streptophyta; class Magnoliopsida; order Solanales; family Solanaceae; genus Nicotiana; species Nicotiana undulata. The sequence goes on along the minus strand of ML274333.1, from coordinate 64,448 downwards.
GAACCAGGTCCATCACTGGAGACATAGACACATGCAAAGTTAAGGGCACGTGAGGTACACATGCAGGAGATAAACGTAATATGTGATCTAAAGAGATATCTCCTGATCGAAAAGGTTTCAAATTGATAAGGAGATGGACTCCTTATTTAGTAAGAACAGAATCAAGATAAGGGAGGATCTAGGGAGTTGAGATTAACTAGAACTCTTCCACCAAAGAAGAGTCGCATACGAATTCTAGTGAATCTCTTCGTCTACTAATCCTATATATTGTTTAGTGTTCTTATTGTACAGGTACCCACAAAAGCAAAAGTTAAGCAAGAATTGAGAGCAAAATTACCAAGGCAATTTTGCAAGCAGTTCGTGTGAGAATTAAGTGTGCGACTCTGAAGCTACTTGAACCAGCTAGAAGAACCATTTCCATCTGTTGTCTTTTAGTCTAGTTTAATTGTAGTAGGTGATTACTAATTGTACATTTCAGCTTTATCTAGAAGCAATTGTAATAGGTAATGAGGGTTCAAGTTATAGTTAACTTGAAGTTTGTCACAAATAGCTAGAGGCTAGCTTGCCACAAGGGATTAGAGTTAGTCCTTAGGTTTGCAAAAGTGTTTATTTTGTAAATGATGTTTGACTCATTGATTTAGTGAAGAGTTTGGGAAACTCCTATTGGGAAGTAGGTCGTGGTTTATTTCACCTTTTGAGCCAGGTGTTTTCCTCATAAAATTGATGTGTTCTTTTGTAATGACCTGGCCGGTCGTTTTGAGAGTTAGCTCCCCGATCCCCTGATAAATGCTTCTCCTATGTCTTATTATGTTAATGAAGCGTGTCGGAACGTTGGGTGATGAAAATTGGAGTGTTTTTGGACATATAGTCCTTTAAGGTGAGTTTTGACCTTAGAAAATTGGACCGTAGCGGGAGCTGTGTGAAGACGGATCCGAAATGAAAATATGTCGACTCCATTAGCTCCGTTGAGTAATTTTGAGGTTGGGAGAGTGTTCAGATTGTGTTATCGAGCTCGGGTGTAGATTTAGGCTTGAATTGGCAAAAATTAGAATTTTGGCGATTTCGGCCAATAGGTGAGATTTTGATATCAGACTCGGAATGGATTTCCAGAAGTGACATCAAGTTTGGAATGTCATTTATGACCTGTGTGCAAAATTTGAGGTCATTCGGACGAGTTTAGACGTGGTTTGGCGTTGTATGTGAATTCTAAGAAATTCCTAAGTTCTTAGGCTTGAAACTATGCATATTTGAGTATTTTGATGTTATGGGACGTGTTTTTAAGGTCCGACCAAGTTTGAATAGAGTATTGGGGTCAGTTGGTGGTTTTGGCTGAGGTCCCGGGGGCCTCGTGGTTGTTTTGGATGCTTATCAGGAAGTTTCAAAATTTTATAGAGTGCTGAACCAGACCTGTATCTGGTGTTCCGCACCTACAATGGAATTTCCGTACGTGCGAGCACGCAGGTGCGGGACTTATGTCGCAGGTGCGAAGCTCGAGTGGCCTAGTCAGGGATCGTAGGTGCGACCTGGGCTCCGCAGGTGCGGAACCGCAGGCGCGACCTTTCTATCGCAGGTATTGTTCCCGTTTGTCATGGGGACACATCGGTACTATTTGATCCAGATTCTACCTACTCATACGTGTCTTCATATTTTGCTCCACATTTGGGGATATATCGGGATTCTTTGAGTTCCCCCGTATATATTTCTACTCCTGTGGGAGATTCTATTGTTGTTCACCGCATATATCGGTCGTCTTTGATTTTTATCAGTGGTTTTGAGACTAGAGCTGATGTATTATTACTTAGCATGGTAGATTTCGACGTTATTCTGGGTATGGATTGGTTATCTCCGCACTATGCTATTCTTGATTGTCACGCCAAGACCGTGATGCTGGTTATGCCAGGATTACCGAGGTTAGAGTGGAGGGGTTCACTAGAGTATACTCCTCGTCGGGTCATTTCTTTTCTTAAGGCTCAACGGATGGTAGCAAAGGGGTGCGACGCTTATTTGGCATATGTGAGAGATGTTAGTGCTGATACCCCTACAGTTGATTCGGTCCCGGTTGTGAGGGATTATCCCGATGTTTTTCCAGCTGACCTTCCGGGTATGCCGCCAGACAGAGACATTGACTTTAACATTGATTTATTTCCTGGAACTCAGCCTATTTCTATTCCTCCCTATCGCATAGCTCCTCCTGAGTTGAAGGAGTTGTTTGTGAAAAAGAAGGATGGATCGATGCGTATGTGCGTTGACTACAGGCAGTTGAATAAGGTGACAGTGAAGAATAGATACCCGTTGCCCAGCATTGATGATTTGTTTGACCAGCTACAGGGTGCCAAGGTTTTCTCCAAGATTGATCTTCATTCGGGCTATCATCAGTTGAAGATTCGGGAGTCGGATATCCAGAAGACTGCTTTCAGGACTAGATATGGTCACTACGAGTTCCTTGTTATGTCATTCGGGCTGACCAATGCCCCAGCAGCCTTCATGCACTTGATGCACAACGTATTTCGGTCTTATTTTGATACTTTCGTCATTGTATTCATTGACGACATTTTGGTATATTCTCGGTCACGGGAGGACCATAAGCAGCACTTGAGGACCGTGCTTCAGACCTTGAGAGAGAAGAAGTTGTATGCCAAATTCTCTAAGTGTGAATTTTGGCTTGATTCTGTGGCATTCTTAGGACATGTGGTATCTTCAGATGGGATCAAGGTAGATCCGAAGAAGGTGGAGGCAATGCAGAGTAGGCCTAGACCATCTTCAGCTACTGAGATCCGTAGTTTCCTTGGTTTGGCCGGGTATTATCGTTGTTTCGTGGAGGGATTTTCATCCATTTCAGCACCCATGACTAGATTGACCCAGAAGAGCACACCTTTTATTTAAACTGAGGAGTGTGAGGAGAGCTTTCAAAAGCTCAAGACAGCCCTGACTACAACTCTAGTGTTAGTACTACCTACCGGTTCGAGGTCCTATACAGTCTATTGTGATGCTTCGAGGATTGGCTTGGGAGCGGTGTTGATGCAGGACGGTAGGGTGATTGCCTACGCGTCCAGACA
>ML274333.1:0-56115 GCA_005239495.1 Nicotiana undulata | reverse complement strand
CCAAAATTTTTTTTCCAATTTTTTTTTTCTTTTCCCCCCCCCCCCCCCCCCCTTTTTTTTCTAATTTTTTTCAAGAAAAAAAGAGACGAGGAACCCTGAACTGAAATAAATAATTGTTCCGATGGATGATCCTTTACCCCGACAGCATCTAGGGTTCCTCGAACAATGTGATGTCTCACGCCAGGTAAATTCTTAACCCTTTCCCCTCTTACTAAGACTATAGGACATAGTCACTGATGACCCTTTGGACAATATGAAAAAGACTGCTAAAGGAATAGAAGTGCCAAAAATAAAAGCTGACTGCACTGCTGAAGACTTAAGAAAGTGGGAAAAGAATGCCAAGGACAAGAGGTGGCTTGTGTGCGGACTTGGTCCAGATGAGTACAACAGGATTCAAAGTTGCACTACTGCCAAGGAAATTTGGGACACCTTGCAAGTGGCTCATGAAGGAACTGCACAAGTAAAATGATCTAGAGGTACATTACTATATTCTCAATATGATAATTTCTTGATGAAGGAAGGAGAGACCATCCAAGAGATGTACACTAGGTTCACTACTCTGACAAATGAACTAAAATCTCTTGGAAGGATCATTCTTGAAGAAGACAAAGTTGAAAAGATTTTGACCAGGGTTTTGCCAATCTCTTGGGAGAGTAAGATCACTGCTATTCAGGAATCTAAGAACATGGTAACCCCCAGGTTGGATGAGCTAATTGGTAATCTCACTGCCTACGAACTTAGAAGGAAGACAATGAAGATGGATGCTCCCAAGAAGGAAAGAAGTTTGGCACTGAGAATCACTGAGGGAGCAGAACTAGAGGAAGATGAGATGGCTATGATCACCAAGGAATTCAGAAAATATCTCATTAGGAGAAAGGTCATCTCAAGAGGTGGAAACTACAACAAGGCAAAGGCTCCAGAAAAACCCACCAACGAGGGATGCTCCAAATGTGGAAAAACTGATCATCGCATCAAGAACTGTCCTCAGTGGGAAGTGGAATGGAAAAGGGAAAGATCTAAAAGAAAGAACCGGAAGAAGGAATTGGTTCATCCTAAGAAAATATCAACGAAAGCTATGGTTGCTGCTTGGGGAGAAAGCTCAGATGAAGAATCAGATGATGAAGAATCAGATGATGAAGATGGAGATGAACAAGCGCTCATGGAAATTGGTGAATCAGATTAGGAATCAGAGGTAAGTATATCTCATCTCAAAAACAAGATTAAGTTCTTATCTAAAGAAAAATATGCAACTCTAGAGTTGATGTGAGATGGACCAAGTCACAATCCCTAACGGTGCACGCCCACACGCCCGTCACCTAGCATGTGTGTCACCTTAATGTAGTGAAACATTATGAAATTCCGGGGTTTCATACCCTAGGGTCTAGATTTACAATCGTTACTTACCTCAAACCGGACAAAACTCTAGCCCGCGATGCTTTTGCCCCTCGATTCGGCCTCCAAGTACTCCGAATCTATCTAAAATCAGTATATTATCATCAATATTCGCTAAAGGAATGAATCCCATATGAAAATTATCAAATTAAACCACAAATCCCGAAATACGTCAAACCCAGTCACCAGGCCCACGTCTCAAAATTCGACGAAATTCAAAAAACTAGGAAACCCATTCACTTATGACTCCAACCATACTAGTTTCGCTCCAATCCGACTCCAATTCGATGTTCAAATCCCAAAAATTCATTTTATGAAGTTTCTACAATTCCCCCCAAATTTCTACCTCAAAGTACTAATCAAATGATGAAATCAATGATATATTCATGAACATTAACCAAATCCGAGTTAGAATCACTTACCCCGATGAATTTCTTGAAAAACCCTCGAAATATTGCCTCAAACCGAGCTCCCTAGATCCAAAATGTGAAATAATTCCATAAACCCCATTTATATAGTGCTCTCTCTGATCTCCACTACTCTGACCGTGAAAATTCAGGCGCGGCCGCGAAAATCCAACCCTTGCGGTCGCGAAAAAGTAGCACTGCCCGCGCTTGTGGCGGCTGTAGTGACAGGCTTTAGTATATTGGCCATAACATTCTTTACAAGATTTATTTAGCTTTCTGGAAACTCGATACGAAGGGCTACAACTTTCGATTTTGAATCATATCAAAATTCCTTGTAGATCAAAAGATATAGACTTATATTGTTTATTGAGAGTTGGCTTTCCTAGCAAGCATGTTAGGCACCATCATTAACTTTGGTGATATTTTGGATCATGACAGTTATACGTCAATTAAGACCTTAAATAACGAAACTAGTTTCTTTTTGAAGTATGAATTCTTTATTTTCTATTATGAAAATTTATCTCAATTTGGTCGTCTTCCATATCGGTATATGAGTTGGCCATCAAGGCAATAGTGTCTTCATTGTCTGAATCAGATTCATCGTTGGCTATCGAAGAAAAAATGTCTTCATTTTCTGAGTGAGTTTCATCCTTGGCCATCAAGGATTGATCTTCCTCATCATTATTGTCATCAGAATCATCACTAGATGTATTTCCCGGTGCAACCATATCCTTTTTAACGATCTTATCAGCTTTCTTTTAGCCTTTTTTTCCAGATGTAGACGGGTTCTTGAACCTTTCTAAGCAATTAGAAAAGCGCGAATTGGACCTCCCTCAAATAGGTGGATCTGGTATTGATTGTTGAACCTAGCATAGAAAAATGAGCGCGAATAAGAGGATAGTCTAGTGGAAGTAATCGCTTTGGAGTAGGTTCGTGTTTGAGTAATGTTATAGGCCTCATTATCTACGATAAATATTTTTTCCATTAAGATATATGTGATGAGATGATGCTAGTTACGAGAAGTATTTCTAAATTTCTTGAGATGTGATACATTAAGTGTATGTTCTACTACAACATTTTTAGCTGCAGGATTTACGTCGCTTCATTTGAATCTTTAGAAATATGACATGATAATTATTATACTACCATGAATCTTCATAAATAGTACTTGATTATACAATGCTACCTTATTATGATCTTCAAGACATGGTCCCCGTTGATAATATATTGAATGTATCCCTACAGCTCGACACTAAGTTAATGTCGGTTACCACCTGATTTAAGAGTTTAGTTTAAAGATATAATTAATCACTAACATAGAATAATAAAAATTTAACTCTTGATAATATAAAGCTACATTATTCCCGGTTTAACTGAAAGCTCAATTATGTTCGCCTACAGCTATACTCAGCTTGATACAACGAAAATCTCGACTAGGCTTAGGCTGGCCTCACCTAGGTACTACCATTTACTCGATTGAGCACTATTGAAATCGACGCTCAGGTTAGATGGTTGGTATTGCTTATAAGTTGGTATCTTATAAAGGTGGATGTATTGGGTAAAATTTAGAGTTTACAGGTGGACATCTCTTGAGCAAACATGTGGTAGAGGTGAAGACGAGTCAGCAGTCAACTAATAGTGGGTACATACATGTGGCTGGTATTATATGAATTCTAGAGACACAAAGATCAAATGAGAGAATTTGAAAGCAAGTTACCGGTTGAAGAAAATAACACTAAAGGGGCAATCATTATAGAAAATCTGAGCATTTATTCCAACTTTATGCGGCCATCAAGAGGGGTTATTATTCATCTTTAAGAAGGAAAGATTTGAGGATTTAGTATCCTTAAATTTAACTATAAATACCAGTATTTGTACTTATTATAGGACACGATGAACAAGAATTAACAAAGTTATCTCTCTCTCTCATTTTCTATACTTATATACAAAAAGGCTTTTGTCAAGCTTTGCTATTAGGTTGATTTTGGTGGAGTACATCTGAAATACAAGCTTGTTCTTTTCTTTGAGTATCTTTATTTTAATATATTTATACTTTGCAATTTTATTCATTAGATCATCTTAATTCACGTGTCTATAAATCACGTATACATATTCAACTGTACCTTTTTACGGGTAAACAATTTGGTGCCCACCGTAGGGACTAGACATTCGTGGTATTATTTTGATATGTTTATATTATACTAACTTGCTTAAAAGTTTGTTTATATTTGTTAGCATACAACAATTATGGCACATAATGGTTTCTACAATTTACTCAATGTTGGTATCAACAACAACAACAAGTCTATGGGCAATGAGCATGCTATTCGTAGTGGTTCGCAGCAAGAAGATTCAGTTGGTGAAACAAACTATGATGGGAACAAATCAATTCCAAGTTGGATGGAAAGGAATACTCAGTGTGAAAGGATTCCCACTCCTGTTGATTTGGATGATGAGCTCGTTGTTGATATTGTGAATGTTTTAAGAGCGCATCAAAGGAATATTACGAACCATCTCTCAATACAAGATCGAATAATGACTAAGCTTCAACAAGAAATATCGGCATATTCAAATTATTTAAATGGTGGAGTTCGAGCCCCTCCTGGCGTGCCTACAAATGAAATGACTCCAAGAACTAGTAACGTAGCTTCAATGGGAGAGCTTAGATCGGATAACAACCGAGTAGGCGGCACAAGCAATGGATCTTAAAATGAAAACACTACAGACAATCCATTCAGGGTTGAACTCATGAGGTGCATGAGAGAGATATATACACGAATCGACCAAAATGGTAAAGAATTTCATGCTCGGATCGATTAGATTCCGAGAGAGCCTTCGGTCCTAAAATTTCCGGACTCAAAGAAGTATATACAATTGCAATTCAAACCTAGTTCCGCTCCGGAGTTGATCCCAAAAATATTTAAGATGCCAGACATTCTAAAATACGATGGGACATCATATCCATAGGAGCACATTACTACGTACACCATTGTAGTAATGGGAAACGATTTGGATCCAAATAAGATCACACCTGTTCTTTTAAAGAAATTTGGAGAGACCTTAACCAAAAGGGGCTTTAACTTTGTATTCACTTTTACCTGAACATTCAATTGATTCTTTTGAAATGCTTGCGGATTTTTTCATTAAAGCACATGCTGGAGCAAGGAAAGTTCAAGCACAAAAGGCAGACATCTTCAAACCTGCGCAAGGAGACTTAGAATTACTTCGAGAGTTCGTGATAAGGTTCCAAAAGGAAACAATGTTGTTACCGACGGTACCGGATGGATGGGAAGGGGAAGCATTTACCAAGGGTCTTATCCTTTATGCTCTAACGCCTCAAGGAAGTTGGAGAAAAGCTTGTTGGAGTTTTAGGCAACCACTTGGGATGATGTTCATAATCTTTATGAATCAAAATTAGGATAGAAGATGATCCTTTGAGCTCTCTGGTATATTTAAAAATTATTAACCGTGACAAAACCTATAAAGATAAAAAAACCTCGATATAGATCGGAGGTCCTCTAGGAGCCATTTCCATATGTGTCAAAGGAAATATCAGATTCTCGGTAAAGGAAAAGACGTGGAATTAGATTTATTACCTGAACCAGATAGGAGAATTGACAGTGGATAGAGTAGATGAAGTTTACAAGATAAAGATCTATTTGGATCCGAAGAGTTTAGCTATCCCAAGTTGTCCGATTATAGTTTCAATATTAGCCTTGTGGAGTTGTTTCTACCATGAGGAACATAAAAGAAGCAAGGTTACCGAAATCAATTCGGTTGGACCCTAATCAATAAGATGAAAGCTTGTGGTTTGAATTTCATGGTACCCAAAACTGCGAGTGTTGCTTAAAATTGAACATCTTAGGAAGTTCTTGAGTGACCGAGCTAAGAATAATTATGAAAAAGGTTGTTATGTGATGGAACAAGCAAAACAATAGGGTCTCCCCTTCTCATAATAAGCATGTAGTTAAAGTGAATAACATGACATTATTGGCTGCAAGGAAGACAAAAGTATCAGCCATCCTTGGAAAGAAGGTTTGTGATGTGATATAGGATGATGAAATTCAATGAAGAAGATGCAGACAACCTTACATTACCTCAAAATGATGCTCCGGTATTATCTTTAAACATTTTATATTTTAAATTAAGTTGTGTTAGTTGATTCAGGTAGATGGATCAATATCATTCAATTAAGAGTCTTAGTGCAAACAAAGTTGACCATTAACATTGTTATGGCTCTGAAGCTTTTGGATGGATGCAATTTAATAAGCGTAGCGACTCAGGGAAGATCGTGTTGCCTACGTACGCTGAAGGGGTGATGAAGCCAACTTTATTTGAAGTTGTGGGCAGATATATATGATACATGTGATTCTCGATAGGCCATGGATTTATGATATGAAGGTTGTTCCGTCTACTTACCACCAGATGTTGAAACTTCAAACATCGGAATGAGTTTAGAGAAGATCAGACCACTTATATGGAAATGAATGTAGTTACCTTATCTAGTAGCAAGGCGGTTGGAGTCAATAAAGAGCAATTAAAGATTCTAGTGTCAAATCTCGAGTCAATACTAGTGATGTCACCTAATGAAGAAGTTATTGAGGTAAAAACACCAGGTGAGTACCAAGTACTTAGATCATTGCAGTTACCCAAAGATATATATGAAACAAAGTCAATCACAGAGGAGCTCGAGCAAGTCATTTCGCTCAGAAAGTTCCCCAACATGAAGGTTTACCTAGGAATAGGGTTAAAACCGAAACTCAGAAGTAAAATTATTGAATATCTTAATGCTAACGTAGATTATTTTGCACTATCCCATTTAGATATGATAGGTATCCCACTCGAAGTGGAAGTTCACAAGCTTAGATTGGATCCGACTTTCCCTCTGATAAAGCAAAAAACAAAAAACAACCAATCGCTAAGGTCTGAAACAAGGTTTTCAAGGAGGAGGTAACTAGGTTTCTTAATAATTGTTCAATATGAGAAGTCAAGTACCATATGGCTGGATAATGTGGTAGTGATATCAAAAAAATGAGTAAAGTTAGAATGTGTATTGATTTTAAAGAGTTGAATAAGTCTTGCCCTAAAGACTCTTTCTCATTGCCAAACATTGATCAAATGACTCATGCCACATCTATGAATGAGTTGATGAGTTTCGTTAATGCGTATTCTAGGTTATAATTTCTAATTTTTCTATGCGTTGATCAAAAGAGTTTATTATCACTAATTTTTTTACCTATTGTTCTAATGTATTGCCTTTTGGCCTTAAAATTTATGGAGCCACTTATCAAAGGCTCATAAACAAGATGTCTGATTATCAAATTGAAAATGCAATGGAAGTATACATTGATGACATGTTGGATAAGTCTCTTAATGCAGGTGATTGATTGAGTCATTTGCAAGAAATATTTTGAATTGTGAGGAAGTATAATATAAAGCTTAACCCGGATAAGTGTGCTTTTGAGTTGGGCTCCAAAGGTTCCTCGGGTTTTTGGTATCACAACAAGGGATTGAAGTAAATTCGCACAAGATCAAAGCCATAGAAGATATTCCAATGTAGCAACATAAAGAAAGTGCAAAGGTTGACCAGGAGACTTGAAGGCCTTACTAGGTTCATATCTAGATCCTCCAGAAAGTTCCACCGATTCTTTTCATTGTTAAAAAAGTAAGAATGACTTCGTGTGGATACCAGAATGTCAACAAACATTGCAAATTTAAAGAAATACTTGTACAATACACCTTTGATGTCCAAACCAAATGATGGAGAGCAATTTTTAGTATATTTGGCGGTGTCAGAAGTTGTGGTAAGTGCAGTTTTTGTCTTGGAAGAAGAGGTACACAATATCCTGTTTATTACACTAGTAAAATTTTGTCACGTTCGGAAACTCAGTATTCGCACCTGGAAAATTTGGCTCTGGTTCTCGTAGTTGCCTCGTAAAAGCTTAGTTCATAGTTTTAATGTTACCAGATAGCCATTGACTTTTCCGTTGCGAATCATCCTTCATAAGCCTGAGTTATCAGGTCAATTAGCAAAAACGGGTAGTAGAAATTTGTGAGTTTGATATTGAGTATAAACAACTGACTTCTATCAAGTCACAAGTTTTGGCTGACTTTGTGGTTGACTTCAATGCGATATTGATGCCTCGAGCTGCAAAAGAAGTAGTTTTGGTGTGAGGAACTTTGCCCGGTGTCTAGACCTTGAGAAACTCTATGGAAGGCCATACAAACTATTCCTTTAACGAACAATGAAGCTGAATATAAGTATATGGTTATAGGGCTTGAATTAGCCTGTCACCGGTAGGCTATAATCTCATGCTTTGTCGCACTTTACTTATGTTTGAGCTTAAATTTTTAGTGTTTTGTACTTATTATGTGTTTTATGCCCGTAGGAGTGATTCCAAGCTATGTAGATGCTGTGGAATGAATTCGAGTGATTCGGAGATTTGGAGTCTAAGTAAAAGCCCAAAGGATCATGTCGGGATCGTGTTCGGGGGTCGAGGACCAAGTCTGGACATGAAAAACTGAAGTTTGGTCCATACTCGGAGAATTCCCCACTACCGCGGCGCGTGGGGCACTGTGCTTGTGAAATCCTCTGCTGCCTGTCAAAAATTAGCTCTCTGGATTTCCTCTCAAATTCTCCGTATGGCGCGTCGCCCCATGCAGGTGCCTGTGCGATTTGTACAGATTTATTTTCCTATTTCGGATAGGAGAAGGTAGTTTCATCTGGGCTCGACCCTAATTGGTTTAAATACATGGAAAAATGTTAATTTTTGGACTTTTGACACATATTTGACCTAAGGGAGGCTAAGGAGGAGTTGAAATAACACGAGCATAAGGATCTCATCATTCCTTCCTCACTCAAGATCCGAGTTTGGATTGAACTTATGTTTTTCTATACTTTAACTTTATTTGTGATGAATTCATCCATATCAATGGAGTAGCTATCTTTAGGGTTTGATTGATTTGGTGTATTGATGATTGTTTATGGATTATAACTCTACTTTTATGTATTGAAGTGTGTTTGGATAATTTAACTGTTGCATCTATATTCACTTGTTCATGTAATCGAGAGGGGCATAACTTGTGATTTCTTTGCATTATCTTGTTGGTTGAGTTCATTAATTCTTCTTAGTAATCAAAAGAGGCTAGTTGAATTATTGATTAAACCTAGTTAGGAGAATAATAGGAAGAGGTTTTCTTAAAGACCAATCCACTACGCATTCTTCCATAATCGGTTCATCTCGTGAGGTTAAGACTTAATCGAGAGAGGGGTTTTTGCTAAATGTTTGAACTAATAATTGAGTGAATTCGAGATACTCACTTAAACATTAAAAGTGAAGTATCTAGAGTTAGGTCCCAAACAATTATCTTGCACCTATCTTATCAACCCCTACTTTCTCCCACTGATAACTTCCTTGTTTATGTTTGTTTTGATTATCATTAGTCAATATCTTTAGACTCTTAGCTAATTTTAGAAATCATACAAATCTCAAGTGTTAATCATCTTGGATAAAAATCATGCTAGAAACTACGAGAATAATGTTTAAATCAAATTCATATAGATACGATATTATACTATTGATTACCTTGAAAATGGTAATTACAATTAAATTTGATTTTGTGGTTCCAAAAATACGTGATTTATTTTAATTCTAGTTGTTTAAGAAATAGATTCTAAGTGTGAGTTAGGGAAATGAGATAAGAGCAAAAGAAAATAAAGATATGCAAACCAAACTGCCTTAGGTCGGAGTCTCGAGCTGGCTGAGATAGGGCCTCAAGGTCGTAGTATAGCGTAAACAATGGGTGGTCGATGGAGGTCAAACAGTTCTAAGGGCCTCGAAGAGGGCTCTTTATGATCAATGATGAGTAATAAATTAAGAACAATCAATGAAACACAATAAATGTAAGCAATAACTCAATAAAAAGACAATAGAGTATGTTTTAGTTAGAGAGTAGAGAATGTTCTTGTTCCTTGTATTTAATATTATGTGTGCAAGAAATGATAAGGGTCCCTTTTATATAGGAGGGGGAATCCCAACATAGTACATATGCATTTATTACAAAGATATGCAACTGGTACAACTATTTAATGTCACGGTACAGACTTGTACTATTCTTGTGGACCTAGCCAGCTCTACCCACGTGCCTCTTGGGAATTTCCCGCTTGTCCATGATAGTCACTGAATCACACCGTCCCGAGGTTGAGCGTGGGGAATCCCCGATGTGGTCCCTCGGGGTTGAACCTCGAGTTGTGTCTCAACCCTTCTGAAGCTGGGCTTTGAAATACCATAATAATCATAAAATTGGATCTCCCACTTTAGCCATGTACAGATAGTCCTCGCGTTTCTTAGAGTATGATGATAAGAAACGGTCTTGAATACTTGCCTCTTCGATGCTATAATCATGACGTCAGCCCCGTCAGCGCATTAAATGACATGACTCGAAGGTTGCGTAGAGGTCGCTGTCAACACGACTATTGAGAAGCCCACAAACCGTTTTGGTTCGACTTTTCCACATCTCAAATGTTGCCCAAACGGCTGCTATAAATACCTCAAGTGTTTGCCATTCATACTTTTACAATATGTTCAAGTCTTCAGAGCTTAGTTCAAAATTTCTTGCATTCATCTCCTTTATGTGCTTGTTCCTTCATCTTCTTCTTTGAAATTGAATTATAATCATGGCAAAACCTCCAAAACGATGCCTCATAAATAGGGAACCACTTCTTCATCATGCCCGTCCAAGGGAAAATCAAAAACACCTCCAAGTATCGAGCAATGTATCTCTGGCCCCTTCGATACGATCTCCGATTTTACCATTGATAAACCCCCTTCTACACCGGGTCGATGCGAGCCCATGTCTCAGTACATCACTGTGGTAACTAAGGTGGAGAGATTAAAAATGGACTGCCGCTGGGGGGAGGCAGTACAAATAGAAATCCCTAAAGCTGAGGAAAGCATAGTGACACACAAAGCTGGCTTCCTCAGCGTATACACATACCCTTTCACTCTGGGTCCCGTAAAATTTTCTTCTCCACCGATAGACCCGGTGATTCTTGACATTTGCCGCCAGTACTGAGTGACACTCAGTCACATTTATCCTTTTTTTCAGAGGATTCTTTATATGATTCGATATTTCTCCAACCGAATCGAGGGAATGACCTTCACCGTCGACCATCGTCTCTTTTGATGGGGTTTAATTAAGCTACATCATCAGTCCTCGAAGACGTTCTTTGCGAGCATTAATGAAGAAAAAGACCGGGGATGGATGATCCGGTTCGTCAGAGTAAGAACCTCGGACATCATCCCTGCTGATAGGATGCCATTCCCGAAAGAATGGAACATGAAGCGTAAGTATCACTACATCAATCATACTTTACTGCCCCTTCTTCTTCTTCTGAATTGATTTTCTTTTTATTATGCATCCACTATTTGGTTCCTCGCCATGGTTCAAGACCTCCCAGGATGGATCAAATGCTTAGACTCCTTTTTTCGGTATGGAAAGCGTGCTTGGCGTGATTTGGCCAAGATGCGATGGGAGGCCAAGAGCCACGGTAAGCCTTTCTTGCTGCCATTGCCAAATTTCATATGAGTATTCTTCTGTGATGGTAAATTTGATATATCATCCCTATGTAGGCCTCGGGGAAGGCGTGTCGATGAGGCCGCATACTCCTGGTGAAGAAGGAACTTCGAAACCCGACAATGGTAAGAAGAGGAAGAAGGCGACGTCGACTGAGTCCCCAAAATACAAGAATACCAAGGTCCGCAAGCCTAAGACTGATGCCACTGTCTTAACTTCGACTGCTACGGAAAGTCTTCGTGCCTTAGATGAAGATGATAATGATGATGATCTCCCTTTGTTTCAAGGGGTAAGACAGAGGGCTTATGCTCCAAAAACTGTAGGGCAGAGGGCCGTCGAGTCAGAGGTGGCTGATGTGAACCAACCCTGTACTGAGGGGACCCTCGAGGAGGGTTTGGGTGCAGTCCCCGAGCCTTAAATTGGACATGGTACAGCCCGTGCCGGTGAATCCTCGGCTGGCGGGATCAGAGGGTCTGAATCTAAAATTTTACGGGGTCGAGAAGCAACCCTGATAGAAATTGACGTCGTGGGCGGCTTCGAATAAGGAAATATATTTTCTCCACTAGAGATAAGGGAAGCCTAAGACAGGGATGTTGTTTATGTGGGGGCATCTTAGGGAGAGGACGATACATTCAAAGATTACTTCATCGGCCTTGAGGAGGATACCAATCTCGATTCCCCCATCGCCCTTGAGGAGGCTGAGAGGCTCCAAAAGCAGGTGATATTTTCGACATACGTGCTTTAAATTTTGACCCTCGCTTTCCTAACTTCTTTGCTTTGCTGTAGGTCAAGAAGTTATATGATAAGGCCTTCTCCAAAATTCAAGACGAACTATTTTGCGCGAGGAGGAGCTCGAGAAACTCACCTCGGAGCTGAATGAGTCGAAGGCTTCCTCTGCCCGAAAGGAATAGGAGTTGAATGAGCTTCAGACAAGTCTGGAGAGGGTGCACCAGGAACAGACCAACTTCACCGAGCAGGTAACATGGTACTCATGAGTTCATCTTCTATAATCTCATAAGTTGGTGCTCACTATCTTAATTCGTCTTTGTAGATCAAGCAAAAGAATGCCCTGGTGGGGAAACTTCAGGAAGAGGTTGCAACCAAGGACACGGAGATCCTCGAGCTGAAGAGGAAGAATGAGGTTGTGTCCTCGGAGAGAGACCTTTGGGGGGGGGGGGGGGGGGGAGGGGAGTTGACCTCGACCCAGGATCTTCTTCGAAGTACTCAGAAGGAGGCCACTGCATTATCTGCGGCCAAGTTCGAGGTTGATGAGAATGTAGCCTCGTATAAAAGAGATGCCAATACCACTAATGATCGGGCGAGGGAGATATCTGAGAAGGCCGAGCTGAAACTGGCTCGGGCCATTGCCCATGCTCCCTCACAAGCTAGGAGGCAGGACCTTGAAGAAGCAAGCGATCAAAACTTTCAATTTCTTTGGACGAGGGATCCGGAAGTGATTCAGATAGTAGTGAGGGCGATGAGGGCGAAGGTAGACTCGCTTGCTGCTTTTTCTTTTTCTTTCCATTCTTGTTGTGTATGGGCTCCTCGGAGGAGCTTTGTAAAGATCCCCCTGTAAATACATTTTTTGGAATACAAAGATTTCTTTGTTTCATGTCTCCAATTTTTGCCCTTCAGCGTTCAAGCAAAGTTAATCGTCAAATTTTAATTTCAGCTCTTTAGAGCCTATTCTCGTGGTAACAGAGATCCTCGAGATCGGGAAGCATCTCGAGGCTAGATTGATAACTCTTTTAGAGCTCATACTTAGTGTAATAGAGATCCTCGAGATCGGGCACCATCTCGAGGCTAGATCGATATTGATAGCTCCTTAGAGCCCATATTTATAGCGATAGAGATCCTCAAGATTGGGCACCAACTCGAGGCTAGATTGATAGCTCTTTTAGAGACCATTCTTGTAATGACAGGGGTCCTCGATATCGGGCACCATCTCGAGGATAGATTGATACGGGGACCTTGATCCCTCGAACGCTGCATGACTGTGTCGTTCATATGACATGACTGTGAAATGACCGAGGTGGTCTCACAGGTACACTTCCCCAAAAGTGGTGTGGTAAGAATTAATTGGCCTTCAAAGTAGGCGAACAATCGCCGCTTGTTCTATATATGCATTTGTTTTCTTCATTTGAAGACTTTGCTGCTTTGAGTAACTATATTTTTTATAGAGTTTTACTCTCACTAATTCTTCTACAATTTTAGTTTAAGGTTCTTGCTTCGAGTTTTAATCTCCTTTTTCTTGTTTTACCATAGCTATGGCTTCCATGCTTGAATATGTCCACCAACAAGAGGAGAGTTCTTCCTCTACTTCTTTCCCGGTCGGTGGTACACCGCCGGCATTTGGTGAAAGAACCTCGGGTTGCTTCGTCTCGAGGAGGGAATTCACGTTAGAGAGACCTCCCAATGTTCGGGTCCATCAGGCTTGCGTTCACCCTCAGCATCTCATCAGATTGTATCGGCCCCTACATTAACGAGGCCTGATCACTTTACGACGTCGACCCGCCAAAGCCTTCGTTGCCAGCAATGAAGAAGATTGAGATCGAGGGTGGATTAGTCAATTTGTCCCAGTGCGGACTATCGATATTATCCCAGTGGAGTTCATGCCATTTCCCGAGAAATGGAATTTCTCACGTAAGTGGTACACTTGTGTTTTTATCATTTTGTTCATAGTGGAGGTGGACTCCATAATAATGTCTTATTTCCATTCCTGCAGCAACCCCATGGTTTCTATACGAGGTCCCCGACCTGTCATATTGGACTCAGAAACTGGCGGCCTGATCGACCTACGATGAGCAAAAGTGGCGAGACCTATCGAAGGGCACATGGGAGACCAAACATCATGGTGAGTGCCGTAAGATTCGTTCTGTTAGGGACAAGTTTTCCTTTTTATCAACTTCTTTACTGTGGGCATTGGATAATTCTCCGAGATGAGACCATGCCCTCTTGGAGAGGAGGAAGGGTCGTCGGCTTCGGGGCCGAAGAATGATAATAAATGGAAGGAATCCACGGTGGGCGAGGAAATTCATAGTGAGGCAAGGTCTACCCGAAGGCACAAAAGAGATGAAGTTGAGCCTGTCAAACCTGAGGTCTCCAGCCTCGGGAGGGCGGTTCCTCCTTTCCCACCGTCTTCTTCCCCCGTCGAAGGTACTTCGAGGGGTGTTCGAGGTCAGGGGCCGCCCGAAGGGAGCGGAGTCCTGAATGATTTTGTCCCCTCTCAGGATGGTTTGATTGGGGCCGAAGAGGCCAGACCAGGAGAAGCCCGCACAACTTTCGAGGAGGCTCAGCGGTTCTGTTCTTCGATAAGCTTTGATGATCTTTGTGGTTTTATTAGCTCTGTGTTTTCATTTTCCGACTGAAGCTTTTTGACAAGCTCAAGTCCGAGTTGCTTCGGTGCGAGGCTCGGTTGCGGAAAGCCTTGGACGGGGAGAATTACCTCAGGCTTCTATATGATAAAAGATTAAAGGAGTTGATACAACTTCGCTATGAAATGGATTGTAGACAGAGCTACGAAGGCCACCTCGTGGGACAGGTGACCTTAGTTTTAAGGACATGCATGTTTCTTCTCCTAACTTCGGAGATTAATATTATGATATTTTAGTTGCAGAGAAAGATGGAGGACTTGGAATGCCTCTAAGGCAAAGTTGGCCAGGCCATGCAATGAGCTAGGGGCTCAGATAGATGCCCACGTTGCAGCTAAGAAGAATGCTTTGGCCAAGGCTTCCTCCCTCGAGGTGCAACTCTGGAATTCTCGTGAAAACAGCTCGGTGCAGACGAGCAGGATTGTAAGGCTCGAGTCTGATCTTTTGAAGATGAAGGCCAAGGTCATGGACGCCCGGGCTGAAGCTGAAGAGATTAGAGCTAAGGCCGATAAGAAAGTGGCCGTCTATTTAAAAGATGTTGCCGATGCTTGAGCCGAGTTGAGAGGGGCTTCTGATAGGGAGAGCAGGAGCAATAAGTATGCCCGATGCAGATCCCGGAGGGAAACCCTCAAGGAGATACACGCTAGGGCCTTTGATCTCTCGGAAGAGATAGAGCAGTCCAGGGCAGATGAATACGATTCCAAATTCCCCGTATCCGATTCCGAAGATAATGAGGAAGAGGCCGATAGAGCCGCAGTCCCCAGGGGAAAGTAGACTAGGTTTTCCTTTTCTGCTTTGTATAAGACTCCCTGTGGGAGCTCTATGAATGTGTATTTGTAATATATATATATATGAAAAATCCTTTGATACTTCCTATTTGCTTGTATCTATCCTCTTTTTTATTTTGAATTTCGATTGTCGATAGCTAGTCCAAGGAATTGGACTTTGAGGTGAAAAATAACCCTTCGGTTTACAGATCGGCCCAGAGGCTTGTTAGGTTAGACCGTAGGCTCTTATGCATTTTCTCTTAGGCGTCTTTAGGCTGGCCCGTAGGCTCTTAGGCATTGGCCCTTAGGCGCTTTTTAGTTAACCATTTAGGGCTCAGTCCTCGAGTCGGGTTTCGACTCGAGCTCATCGACCCTTAGGTTTTTGAATTGGCCCTGAGGCTCTTTTAAGTTGGCTCTTGGACTCTTACGCGTTGGGTCGGCATGGCCTTTAATATGGCTATATTCTTCCCGCGTTAAAGATTTTTTGAAGTTTTGTGTTCGTCCGACTCTTCGACGGTTCGATAAGAACCTCGATTGCGAGCTGTTATATGATGATAATTGAGCACCTCGGGAGGTTTTGCTTGATGGCTGAATTTTTGAAGCCTTTTTATTGTTAGAGCGTATATTATCGCAACTATTTTTCTTATGTCGAGGGTAGCCTGATTATCTGATTCTTTTCGAAGTACTTGTGATTTTATGGCGATGGTCGGGCGTCCCCGAGTCGTGTTAATTTGATACCCTTGATAGGGTGACAGTCCATGACAGTCCCCGAGACATCGAAAGCTTTTGGCTCTGGAACAGTTCCTTGTAAACTTAATGTTGCCTTATTGAGGTCTTGTAAGCTAGAAGTTTCCGGCCCTGAGGTCTTACGGCTTTGAGTTTTGGGTGTCAGTCCCCGAGTGCTCGGGATATCTCTGGTCTTGGAGCCGTTTCTTGCGAAAATAACAAATTTCTTTGAAGCGCGAAGTCTTTGATGGTAAAAGATACTCCTTTGATTACTTGGTACAAGTATACATAGTTTTCGCCGTCGAGGGTTTGATTATTCTACGCGGACACAGTTCATTCGACCGTTTGGCCCGATACATCATTTTCTTATCGAGACCCTCTTTGGCTTGTTTCGATTTCTCTGATGAGGCGATCTCCCGGGGGGATGCACCCTAGTATTCGAGGTTGATTACGATAAGCCTTGAATACTTATTGAGTCCTCCTTATGTAGCATATAAATGTTTCCTCGTTAAAAACCTTGTCGGTAAAACCCATTTGGGATAAAATCTGATCTAAGATCTTCAAGATGCAAGGTGCTTCGATTCTTCTAATCGGACACATGCACATAGGTTAGTGTAAAACGTAAATAAGAAGGGGGATGGTTATACATTAGCAGTGATGGCGTTTGAGCCTCGATGTGTGTCAACTGCTCGTTCCGAGGACGCGGCACGGTCCTATACACATTCATTCGGGTGCATCCAGGAATGTAGCTTATGATTGCTACTTGGCTGTTTGCTTATCCTTCAATGTAGAAGGTTTCGATGTCGATGCCACATCGTGCACCGCAAACATCTCTCTTGCCGCATGTTGTTCCCCGTATACTGTTTTTATTCCGTCCTTTGTTTAAAACATCATCATTTGATGAAGGGTTGATGGTACTGCCCTCATGCAGTGTATCCATGGCTTTCCGAGAAAGGCGTTGTACCTCATATCCCCTTCTATGACATGAAACATGGTATCTCAGGTTGTTCCGACTATGCTGACCGGGAGGATGAGTTCATCTTTCGTTTTTTCGCTCGCCAAGTTGAATCCATTGAGGACTCAAGAGGCGGGCATAATCTTGTCGAGCAGTCCGAGTTGCTCCACTACCCTTGACCTGACTATGTTGGCCGAGCTACCTGGATCGACAAGCACACGTTTAATTTGAAACGTATTCACAAGAAAAAAAATTACCAATGCGTCGTTACGAGGCCAAGATAGGGTCTCGATGTCCTCTTTGCTGAATGTGAGAGCGTCCTCGGGTATGTAACCTCGAGTTCGCTTTTCCCTGGTGATGGATATTTTTGTCGTTTGACAATGGGTTCCTGTGGGATGTCGATTCCTCCAACAATCAAGTTGATGGCATGTTGTGGCTCTTCCATTTTGTTTTTCCTGTTCAATTCTCTTTCCCCAAATTGATTTTAGCTCGGTTGCTGAGGAACTCTCAGAGGTGCCCTTTTTTGATTAGTCGGGCTACTTCCTCTCAGAGATGTCTGCAATCTTCGGTCCTATGACTGTGTGTGCCGTAAAATTCGCACACTAGGTTATGGTTCCTTTGCGATGGATCTAATAGTATGAGTTTTGTCCACCTGGTGTCTTTGATTTGACCTATGGCTGATCTGATGTCCGAAACATCAATGTTGAAGTTGTACTCAGATAATCAAGGTGCCTCCACCGGTCCTGTGTGTCTGTCAAAATCGACTCTGCTCACGAGTCCCTGAGGGTTCTAACCTCGATCTGCCCTTAGTCGTTTCAAGGTATGTTACGCCTTGGGGAGTTCCTTTGATCTTCAGTGTATGGTTGGTACCTTTCCTTGTTTGGACTTGGTTCCTTTTTCAGGAGCCTGGTAGGATACAACGAGCCCGAGGGGGCTCCTCGTTGGCCATATTCGACCCTAATTTTTGATTGGTATCGGTTATGGACATTCTCCCAAGTGACGGTGAAATATTCAACCAAGTTCTGCTTCAGTTGCTTCGAAGGTATTGAACTTCGTTCATTCAAGCCTTGGGTGAAGGCGTGCACTGCCCAGTCATCGGAGACAGGTTGTAGTTCCATTCGCTCCATTTGAAAGCGAGATACAAATTCCCTTAGAATTTCATTTTCTCTCTGCTTGATTTTGAAGACATCGGATTTCCTTGTTGCAACCTTGATGGCGCCAACATGTGCCTTTATAAAAGAATATGCCAGCACAACAAATGAGTCTATTGAATTCGGGGATCAGTTGTGATACCACATTATGGCCCCCTTTGATAATGTCTCTCTGAATGTTTTCAATAGGACATATTCAATCTCGTCCTCCTTCAAGTCGTTTCCTTTTACGACACAAGTGTATGCACTGATGTGCTCGTTGGGGTCCGAGGTCCCGTTGTACTTCGGGAGATCGGGCATTCTGAATTTCTTTAGGATGGGCTTCGGAGCCGCACTTGATGCGAATGGCCTTTGCACAAACTTCTTTGAATCTACGCCTTTCATAATAGGGGGTGCGCCTAGGATCTGGTCGACCCTTGAGTTCTAGGTCTATACCTTTTTATCGTTAGCCTCTATCTTCTTTTTTCCCGATTAAATCCTTTTCGGTAGGTCCTCGAGCATCTTCATAATAGTTGGGTCGAAACCTGACCCGTTGTTGCTCGACCTCTCCGGTGTCTGTTCGACTCGAGGAGCCGTTTCAAGTGCTTCTGTACTTGGAGTCTTTTGATGGCTTTGCAGCTGAGAAATCGCCAACTATTATGCCTACAACATTTCAAAAATGACGTGAAGGCTAACCTCTCTTTCCTCCCAAGCTAGAGTTTTCTGAACCTCCTATTCGTTTTCTCGGCGTATACCCTCGTCAGTGTGGGAGTTTATATCGACGTATTGGGCATTGCGCGAGCTCACGTCCACTGGGATTGGCTCTGGTGCGTCCTCAGGATTTTGCAATGGTACACCGACGCCTGAAATAGCTACACCATTCTCTTCAGTGTCCTCAGAGCCGTTGTTTTCATGTGCATTCACTGAATTAGACATTTTGACCTAAAATCAAAGATTCTGGGACAAGAAAAAGTGTGAAGAATAACTTGTGTTTTACAGTAAACCAGCACTAAAACAATCACTATTATTTTTAGTCCTACGGTGGGCGCCAAATTGTTTACCTTGAAAATGGTAATTATAATTAAATTTGATTTTGTGGTTCTAAAAATATATGATTTATTTTAATACTAGTTGTTTAATCAATAGATGCTAAGTATGAGTTAGGGAAATGAGATAAGAGCAAAAGAAAATAAAGATATGCAAACCAAACTGCCTTAGGTTGGGGTCTCGAGCTGACCGAGATAGGGCCTCGAGGTCGAGGTATAGCATAAACAGCGGGTGGTCGATGGATATCTAACAGTTCTAAGGGCCTCGAAGAGGGCTCTTTATAATCAATGATGAGTAATAAATGAAGAACAATCAATGAAACACAATAAATGTAAGCAATAACTCAATAAAGATACAATGGAGTATGTTTTAGTTAGAGAGTAGAGAATGTTCTTGTTCCTTGTATTGAATATAATGTGTGCAAGAAATGATAAGGGTCCCTTTTATATAGGAGGAGGAATCCCAACATAGTACATATGCAGCTGGTACAACATTTTAATGTCACCGTACGGACTTGTACTATTCCTGCAGACCAAGCCAGCTCTACCCACGTGCCTCTTGGGAATTTCCCGCTTGTCCATGATAGTCACCAAATCACACCGTCCCGAGGTCGAGCGTGGGGAATCCCCGATGTGCTCCCTCGATGTTGGACCTCGAGTTGTGTCTCGACCCTTCTGAAGGTGGGCTACGAAATACCATAATAATCATAAAATCGGACTCTCCGATTTTAGCCGTGTACAACTATACATATTTGATTAGAGAGCATAATTTAAGTGTGTGTTCTGAGCTCCTCACCCGGGGATTGGGTTCTGAGATGATTGAAATAAAGTGTGATCCTCAGCTGGTAGTCAATTATATATATATACCACCAGCTGAAGAACGTAGGCAAAGAAGAATGTAGGCAACATTACTTTAACAAAGTTCAAGCATGCTTTCCTGATTCAAGAAATGGACAATAATTCATATCCCGAGAGAGGAAGACGTGAGCCAACTTGGGTTTATCAATAGAGTTGAAAGGCCCTAAGGCTGGTGTGGTTGTGCAGTTGCTGCATTCTCTTTTGGATGTGGGTGGATATTGCAAAATTAATTTGCCAAACCTTTTTTGGATTGGAGAAAATGAATTTATTGATTGTTTAAGACACGCAGAATTTCTGAAGATTCTAAAGCCTCCCTAAAACTCAAAACAAAGGCTTCCCCGTATTGTCTCGTCGATGAGATATTTTCAGGGTCCATTAGCTCGGTGCTTAGGTCATGCGTAAGATGATTATGTAATGAGGGAAGTTCGTGAAGGATTTTGCGATAATCATTCTGGAGCAGATTCACTAGTGCAGAAGTTAGTGAGACCAGTCACTATTGGCCCCGAATGGAGCAAGACACTAAAATGTTTGTTCAAAAATTTGATAAATGCCAACATTATGCTCAAATGGTACACCAACGGTAGAACTCTTGCATTTGGTTGTGTCACCGTGCTATTTATGAAATATAGATGGACATAGTTGGGCCTTTTCCTCCAGGAAACGAACTAGTAAAATAACTTACAATTATGACTGATTATTTCTCTAAATGGGTTGAAGCATGAGCTTTCAAGAAGGTTGGATAACATGAGCTGATAGATTTTGTCCGGTATCATATTATTTGTCGATTTGGAGTACCAAACTAAATTGCATGTGACGATATGCCACAATTATAGGATCTATAATCACAAAAACCTTAGATGGATTTAAGATAAAAAGTATTACATCATTTCTTTATTATCTTAATGCTAATGTTAAGAAGAATCAACTAACAAAGTAATAATTCAGAATTTGAAGAAAAGTTAGAGAATGCCAAAGGTAGGTGACCTGGGTACCAGGAGTATTCTGGGCGTATCGCACCACGTCAAGATCAATAACCATAGAAATGCCTTTTTTCTCTTGTATATGAGATAGAGGATCTGATTCCAGTAGAGATAAGTGAACCAACTGTGAGATTTTCTCAGACGAACGAAAACGAAAAAGTTGAATCAATATTGATTAAGCTTGATTTGCTTGATGAACACCCGGATTGGTCTTATGTAAGGATGATGGAACAAAAACAAACAATAAAAAGGTATTATAACCGTAGAGAGAATCTTTGTTATCTTAAAGTGACTTAGTTCTATGGAAAGTAACTCACAACACTCGGGAAGTCAACGCCAGAAAGTTGGGACCAAATTGGGTAGGACCTTATTGGATTTTAGCTATAATCGGAAAAGGATCGTATCAACTAACAAAATCAAAATAGAGTTAAATGTCAGAAAACTGGACGTGAATCATCTCAAAAGGTATTACTGTTGAAGGTTGATGATTAAACTGAAAATACACGCTACACTCTTTTTTCCTTTGTCCAATTTTTCTCCCAAATAGGTTTTTCTTGCAAGGTTTTTAATGGAGCTGCAATGTACGTCATAAATACGTGGATAAATTGTTACCGGAAATAGGAAATCCACCTCATATCTTACATTCCAACACTGGAGCGGAACTATCCTTACCGGTACCAAATCGTGTTCTATCACTTTAATAGTGTTGATGCTAGCTTAAAAGTAAAAAATGTTATTTGGAAACGCATTAATATCGGAGACACCGAAACCGTTGTAACATGTTCTAAACTCAGAAGTTCAATCATTTTGGATCACTTCAAGCTGGGACCGGGGACTATACATCCAGCCCCGTAGAAATAAGAGTTATGAGTTAGCCCCATGAATTGGCAGTTCAGTTATTTGGCAAATGTAATTTTCTTACTCGTCCAAATGTACTTTTGTTAATAGAAGGAATAATTAAAAAATATCTTTTGTTCATATTCATCTCTTATTCTTGTCCAAATAGTTTTGTGTTTCCTTTATTTGAATGTTACGAAAACATCAAGTAATTGCGCTGGAATGAACATGAGACATCCTTTTCAATAGCACCGTAAACATAATCGTTCTCTCTTGTGAAATCTATCAAAGGTTAAAAATTGGAAGCTAGAATATCCGGTAATAAAGTTAAATAGGTAGGAAATTTCCCGAAATTTATCAATAGAAAAGCATGGATCGAGAGACATCTTTTGCTAACTTAAAACCATAAGAAGCTAAGGTAACTCAAAAGTAGAATGGAAAAATATCTTTCATTTGAAAGGCCCAAAAGAAGAGATCTTAGAAAAGATACAAGAGTTTTAAGAAAAATCTCTTTTACATGATAAATTAATTTGCTTTATTAGCAGATGTCGATTGTTGGGAGGCATCTATTGTTGGAGCATTCCCTGGACCCACATTTTTCAGAGAAGAAGGTTGCTCATGTGTATCTTCATCTTCATGCTCAATATCTTCATCTTCTTCTTCAAGTTCTGAAGATTCAGAGAATATCTCTAAAGAACTCAAAGTAGTAGTGGATATTCTCAAGGGAGGTTGTTTCTAAAGCTCGAGCCTCGATAATGCAATCATCCATATTTTCAATGCATGTTTTTTCATCCTCCACGGTCTTCATTCGCATGCTATAAATACCAAAAGTCTTATCAAGCGAAAAGGAGTCATGTTCACTCGAAATCTTGCTCAGAGTTCTTAGACCTTCGAGTGCAGCCACTTGTGGTCAACCTTTAAAATCTTGTTGGCCTCCGCCCGTGTCACATCCTAAAACGCACTATAGTCCGTGATGGCGCCCAACGACACCGTTGTAAGCCAACAGTGAACCATCTAAGTGACTAATCATTTTATTACTTTTTCAATCATAAGTTATATTAAATAAATAATCTAATGCATTTAAAATCATGGATACATGCAAATTTTAGAAAGATATAAAATAAAAGGTGACACTATTAATGCAAAACTATTAACATCTACTAGAATATTCCAAAACTCGGTGTCACAAGTAAATGAACATCTACCAGGACAGTAATAACACAACATATGTCTGGAATGTAAAATAGACAGGATAACATAAATGTAACATGATGGAGGCTCACTGTGTTGCGGATCGTAACATGGGATGTAGCTCAGCTCAAAGTCCCCTCTATAGTTGTGTCGTTTCTCTCAAATGAACATAAGAGATATAACTGCACAATAAGTGCAGAAGTAAAGCATGAGTACGTAAATTCATCCCTTACCCAGTAAGTATCTAGCCTAACCCGAAAGAAGTAGTGACGAGGGGTCGACATTGACACTTACTAGCTATTCAATAAATGAAATATACTAAAGCAGACGAGTATGAAACATGGTAAGTAAATAGTGAGAACATATACATGCAAATAATACGGCCTACGACTGAACAATGAACACAAAGTCCTCGAATATCGGATACCTCCTCAAATGAAATACATAATGGTCATCACCAAATCAATGGTCACATCTCAAGTCAGGAAAACTCATGAGTACACGAACTCCTTATCTTGTATTTCGCACGATTTTGCCGAGGCAAGCGACCCGATCCCATAAGAGTAAAGGCATGAATTTCTTGTCGTGGTGTATGACCCGATACCATAATATTACTGCTGAAGCCAATAATCGTGTACACCCGAGGGTCGACCGACATGAACTATAGATGAATCTCATAATACTATCGAGGTGAACAACCCAATACCATAATGTTACTGCTAAGGCGATCAGCTCGATCCCATAGGAATCATGAAGACTTAACGGGTCACTGGCTCTACTCACGAATGTACGCGTGAGCTGTGAAAATCAAGAAAACCTCTAGACAAATACATACAACATGGGAGAAATCCGTAATAGGAAGTGAAATCTCTACTGCTAATCAATTAGCTCTCCGTTCATCATGAATCGTAAGTCCGATACTTTATACAAGTTTAGTCTTAGGAAAAATATATATTAAAGCAATTAAACATGCAAGTATAACTCACATATTATAATTAAAGCATGGAATGATACTAAGACTACCTGAACCTAATTATGAATTCTAGCATATGGACGAACACTAGTTACCTCATGCGTGCGTAGCCCCCACAACATGTAACACATAACAAATATAATACTTACAGGGTAAATTCCCCCTCACAAGGTTAGACAGGAGACTTACCTCGTTCCAAAGTTCCATAACTGGCTCCAATGCCTCTCTAACATCCCAAACTGATTCCCATCGATCCGAAACTAGTCGAACAACGTGCAAACCAATAATAATATACTCCAATACTCATAAATTTAACAATTCATAACGATTCCCACTCTGCTCAATAAGTCACTCGCAGGCCCACGCACCCAAATTCTAAAATATTTCGAAGATAAACGTTACCCGTAACACTATGAAGTCAAATATATTATTTATCCCTAATTCCATGTCCAATTTCATGGTCAAAATTCAAAAATACCATTTTTATGTTGTCTTAAAAAAATTCCATAATTTCTATCAAATTCTATGTTAAAATCCATATATAACCCATGTATTTAACGCGAAAAAATTAGGAATAACTTACCTTATGATATATGGCGAAAATGATTTTCAAAATCACCCAAATATCGCCCCACATAAGCTCCAAGAACTTAATAGTGAATAAATAAGCACAAAATACAAAAATTATATGTTTAATACACCTGCCAGGCCTCCTTGTTCATGATCATAGTAATTAACCATGCGATCCCGGTAAACAAAAGTTCCATCATTGTTTCCTTCATCACGATCGTGGCCAAAGTCCTGCGATCACAATGTACAAATTGTGTTTTCTTCTTCACATATACCTTTCGGTATAATGGTTATTTTTGTACAAAATTCCAAATGACAAACAATTTGATTTTCTAAAAACTAGATTCAAAGGGATACAACTCATTTCAAGATCATCCTCCAATTCCTTATAGATTGCAAGATATAAGCTCCCGAAGTCACACTAGTGACAACAGAAATTCCTTCTACGCGAACGTGACCTTCGCTCCGCGATCGCGATTCACAAGGCTTGGAATACACTTTTCTCTTCGCAATCGCAACCCAGAACTCCGCGATCGCAAAGAGCACCCGTGGCATCAGGTAACAGTAGTTCAAATGGGCCTAAAAGTGTCTGAAACTACCCCAAAAATCACCTGAGGTCCGAGGAACCTCGTCCAATCATTTTAACATGTTTAAAACGACCGGTTGGGTCGTTACATCCAAGTTAGACCTAGTTTTTGCATGTTCCATATTTCGTTCCATGACCTTTTGAGGCCTTTACTTCATTGCGTTCCTTTTCTCTTCGGCCACAATAACTTCTTCAGTTTTAGGATGCAAGTAAGCTTCTAAGGAGAGAATACCTTCCATGAGAAGCAAACTCTCATTAAGCAGTTGAAGTTAGAGCATTCTTTAGCTCCGCCCACTTGACCCTTAGCTCAACAAGTTCAACATGCAATTGAGTGGCTCTTGAATATGAGCTCATTTTTCTTGCTCTGTTTAATCCAACCGATCCTCGTGCTCTTCCATTCATGTAAGTTTTGATTCTAAGGTTGAAGCCGCTTGACAAGTTTATCCGCTCAGACCAAAGTTTTTTATTCTCCAATATCATACTTTGGAGACTTTCGGAGGAAAGTAGGTTGATTTGAGAAGTAAAGTTAAAATTAGCAGAAAAAAGAAGTAAAAATAGGTTAAAAAAAAGAGGAATACAAAAGTTACCTGGGTAGAACGGTGCATGTTGTTGTTAATGAGACACTCAATAGAAAGAGCATCCATTTTCTTTCATTATTTCTCCGTAGCAAGAGGTTTCATGTAATTAGCTACCCCAACTAGTTTGGAAAGAATGTGGCATTCACCTGAAACCTTAATGATAACACTACTTTTACCATTAGGATCCCGAATTAAAGTCAGAAAAGCATTTTCTATGTTCCCGTGGTCAGGTGACCGGGGGACAAATACCTTATCCCCGATCACCATAGATTGATGGTTGAGTAGAAGTTTGGGTAGCACTTGGAGTAAGACCCCTCTAGCTAGGAGAAGCAATCAGAAACTGGAAGGGAGAGTTGGCTTTTTCAGCCTATTCAGACTTCTGAAAAAGTCTCTCTGTCTCCTCCGGATGGACTAATGGAGCTGTATATTTTCTTCTTCTTTGTTGAAGAGAAACCATTTGAATATCATCCTCGATTTCCTCATTATCAAGGACCACTGTATCCGGTCCTTCAGGAATTTCCTTTGCAAACGGAGGCTACACTTTCTCCCCAGCTTTGGAAGAGTATTTTCTTCTTTCCCTCTTCTCTTGGGGCTGGGGACTGACGGATGATGCAGCTTCACCAGAAGCAGACACTGTATCATGAGCCATTTTTTTAATCAGGGCTTGTTGAAGCTATTTTTGGGCTTGACTGAAACTTGAATGACCCGACAGATAGATGATCCTTTTGGAAGGTATGAAAATGTAACACAAGAAGGAAAGGTCAAGAGTCTATTGCAAAAAGAAGGTACACGTTAACGAGGACGTTGAAAGAATGTATTCTCATTGTGATTCTTGCACTTCCAGTTTTTCTTCACATAAGAAAATCTGGCATAGAATTGTCCAAACATTTTAAATACGCTTGGGTAGGTCTTCAACTACTAGGGAACCCAGCGAACAACTAAAGAGAAAGAAGAATGAAGAGGATGAAAAACTTTTTCAAAATGAAAAAAAAAATTAATTTAAAAGAACGTACGAGTATAGCTCCAAGTCTCAGGAATTAGAGATTCTGATGTTGAAACAATATTCTCGGGAGCGACGACAACAAATCTCTCTATCCAACCACGATCGTCGTCATAATCCACGCTAATGATAATGGCATTGCGACCACCATCGAAAGATTTTGGAGCATAAGGATGAATCATATGCGCAAGGGTGAATTTTTCTTGTGCCCGGGAGGTTAGATACCGAAGACACACTACCGTACACCATATTGACGGACTCACTTGAGCTAAATAGACTTGGTAATTCCGAAAAAACTCTAGGATAATGGGGTTAATCTCCATTCCAAGCATGGGGGTAAAACGATATGTATAAACAAAAAAATACCCTAGTTTGCTGAAAGTCACCCTCTCCACTTCAAGTGGGGCTAACACTTTAGTATTTTACCAGCCACAATCCTCCTCCACAACAGGAATGTTGGTCGGCTGAATGGACGAAGAAAACTCGATGGCTTCCCTGTCTCTGTCATTGTTTAGATTAGAAGAGGTGTTCAGGATATGAAGATCCTTGATAAAAGACCATTCTTTAGGAATGATCATACCCGTGGTAGGGGGCTCAACGTTGATACTTATGGTCGGATTTTTTTGGACGGTCCCCGTCGATGCAAGTCCTGACACTGGCAGTTGATGGAAAGGGTGAAGTCAAGGTCAACACAAGGTCATACTGTTTATGACACAAGATGAGTTGCGGGAGATGGAAATAACAGAAGACATGATTATATAGACATAAGTTTAATAGCAGAAGAGGAGAAATTTGCTGTTGAAAATCGAGAGTTTTGCTAGAAGGAGACGCTACTGAGAAATTGACGGATTTGCTGAAGAAATTTTGAATAGATTCAAGTAAAATTTATGAGAGGGGTAAGTTATTAGGCGGTTCGAAAAGAAAAGTCATCATTACCTTAATAATTGGAAAAATTGTTCGCCAAATCATGAAGAGGCACGTGTCAGGATCATCAAATGCAAAAGGACGTGCATCTTTTTAAGTGTCCGAAGCCGTTCAAGAACATTCTCGTAAAAAAAAGAGAAGGTCTTATCTTGTCATGACCCAAATACCTAACCCGTCATGATGGCGCCTATCGTTGAACTATGCAAGCCGACATTCTCAATATGCTTTCAATATGTAATAGAAATGAGTTAAGGCAATTAAATTAACCGGAGGTTAACATAACAACGGGATAAAAACCCAAAACACGTGCGGAATAATAGCCCGACATCAGGGTGTCACTAAGTCATGAGCGTCTAACAACCAGCCTAGAAACAGAGTCTACTACAGTCTGCGCCAAATGCCAATACAAGAAAGAAAAGATAATAAGAAAGGAGAAACAAGGACTGCAGACGCTGACAACTACCTCATAAGTCTCTGATAAACATCTTGCGTACGAACTCAATGACAGCCGGAACTGTCACGATCCAAAATCCATTAAAGGTTTTGGTGGAGCCGGGCACCACTCTTAGGCAAGCCAACTATAAATACTTGACTTTGTTCCCATTTTTGTTATTTTAGAAATTTCATTTTCGTATAATAAACAGTAAAAGATTAAATTTACAAAGTAATATTAACATTTTTGCAACAATTTCAATACAGTTCAACCCATAGTCGCCCCAAAACCCGGTGTCACAAGTACATGAACATTTACTAGGAAGTAAAGTAAAATACAGTAATTGTCCGAAATACAAACATGGGCAGAAAAGAAAGATACAAGAACTCTGAAGGAGACTCTGCTGGTTGCGGATCATCTCATAAGATGCAGCTTCTGTAAGTCTCTGCATGTGTAGACGCCCCTGCTCCTAAAGGGTCGCTAATCAACGCGTACCCAGTAAGTATCTTGCCTAACCTCGAAGAGGTAGTGACGAGGGGTCGACTTCGACACTTACTAAAGGCCAACAATGTGATAATATGAAATTCTAATTAAGCATGATATACAACAAAGAGACTCAAAACAAGAAATAACTGAGCAAGTCTTCACAATATTTAAGGGCCTAAATTACTTCCTTCTTTTGAAACTTATAATCACATGCAGATACCACCGAGGACATTCGGCCCCATCCAACATAAATATAAATTGTGCACTGCCGAGGGTCAAACGACATGGATCATAGATGCATATATTACCCTGCTCGCGAATCATACATGCGACACGGCCAAATATAAATTTAAGAAATTTTCCCGCTCGCGGATCATACTTGCGACGCGGTTA
Source organism: Nicotiana undulata (assembly GCA_005239495.1). NCBI lineage: Eukaryota > Viridiplantae > Streptophyta > Magnoliopsida > Solanales > Solanaceae > Nicotiana > Nicotiana undulata. The sequence continues at coordinate 26,936 of ML274333.1, read as the reverse complement.
CATATGGATTTCTTAAATTATTATAGTACTCTTTCATTCCTTTAAAGATATGAAATTCAAGAGAAAATCTTTAAAATCCCAAATTTTCCTCAATTCAATTTCTTTCAAAACATTTAATAAGAAACCTCAACCCCGCTACTTCTCAAGGCAAACAATAAACATAAATCAATGACAATATCAACAAGGCATAATGTAAGCCTAAAACTACCGGGACATAAGCATAGTTAGTAGCTACGTACGAACTCACATCACCTCGTGCATACGTAGCCCCCACAAATAGAAGCACATAATAATTTAGTTCGCCTATGGGGTTAATTCCCTTTTACAACATTAGAAAGGAGACTTACCTCGCTCCGAAATTCCATAACCGGCTCCCAAGATCTTCCAATAACTCGAACCGATGCCCAACGCTCCAAAATCTAGTCAATGAATGTGCAAACCAATGAAAATATACTCTAATACTTATTATAATCCGATTTATAAAATTCCTAACTCCGCTCGAAAAGTCCATAAAATCACCTTTGGGCCCACATGCCGGGATTCAAAAAATTTCGAAGGTAAACATTACCCATAACCTCACGAACTCAATTATATAATTTATTCCCTATTCCATGTCAAAATTCGTGGTCAAATTCAAAAAATACCAAATTCTAGGTTTTCTACCAAAACCCCATATTTTCTACAAATTTCCATGTTTAAATCCTTATACTAACCAAGTATTTAACTTGTAATAAGTGGGAAACACTTACCTTGTGTTGCTTGATGAAAAACTTCCTTTTGAAGCTCTCCAAAATTGCCCCAACCAAATGAAAAGTGGAAGAAAAATGGGCCAAGTCCTGATCGTAAAACATTCTGCCCAACCGACTTTCCGCACGTGCGGTACACCAGCCGCACCTGCGAAACATCCATCGTAGGTGCGGTTCCTTCCAAGCCAGGAAAAATCTTCTTCTGCGATCGACCACGCGGTTCTACGCCTTCGCACATGCGGATTCCTTTCCGCTTCTGCGATCCTGCTCCCCCTAACACTTTTCGCTTTTGGAGAGCTTTCTTCGCACCTGCAGGCTCGCAAATGCGAAACATCCTCGCACCTGCGACCATCCTAGCTCCGTCCAAATGTCTCTTCTGCGACCTCTTTGCACACCTATGGGCTTGCGCATGCGGCCCTTCTCACGCAGGTGCGGTTGCACCAGACACCAGCTGCTTTAACTCTTTCTCAAATTCCAAATTAGATTTGTTAACCACCTGAAATCCACCCCAGACCCTCTGGACCCTGTCCAGTCACATTTACCAGTTCCAAAACATAACACAGACATGCTCGAGGCCTCAAATCACATGAAACAACGTCAAAATCGTGAATCATACCCTAATTCAAGCCTTATGAATATTAGAACTTCAAACTTCTACATTCGATGCCGAAACTTGTCAAATCACGTCCGATGGACTTAAAATTTTGCACACAAGTCGCATTAGACATTACAGACCTACTCCAACTTCCAGAATCAGAATCCGACACCAATATCAAAAAGTCCACTTCCGGTCAAACTCCTCAAAAACCTACAAATTTCTAACTTTCGCCAAATGACCCCAAAATGACCTACATACCTCAAAATCCACTTTCGGGCACGCATCCAAAACCAGAATCAACATACAGAGCTATTCCCAGACTCAAAATCCCAAACGGGCATTGATAACACTGAAATGCACTTCAACCCAAATTTATGAATTTCTTCCAAAAATACTAATTTCCACAATATGCGCCGAAACGCTCCCAGGTCATCCAAAACTCAATCTTGACATACACCCAAGTCCAAAATCATCATACGAACCTATTGGAACCTTTAAATCCTGATTCCGAGGTTGTTTTATCGAAATCAACCCTTAGTAAGATTCCAACTTTAAGTTTCCAAAAGGAGAATTCTCTTTCCAAATCAACTCTGAACTCCCCGAATTTCAATTCTGACTACGCGCACAAGTCATAATACCTGAAGTGAAGCTGCTCACAGCCTCAAACCGTCGAATGATGCGCTAAAGCTCCAAATCACCGGTAGGGTCATTACAGTAACAATACACACCTAGATCTGCACAAGAAGTGCAGGGTGTAGCATGAGTACAACCAACTCAGCAAGTAATAGAATTAAATAAGGAACTGAGAAGAAGTGACGAGCTCTGAAACAGTTCATTTCAGAAGTTTTCACCAAAAAGTGAACACGTTTTCAAATCTGGCAGTTTAAGTCAAACCAGTTCGAGCTCAAGTAAAACCCGATATAAATCTTCCAAAAATTTCACAGCAACAACAGATTAAAACTAAGTGCAACAATAATTAAAAGCAAGTACAACCTCTCAAGGCAACAGTCACTCAACTCATCTCAATTGCTCAAACTTTTGCGACTATAAACAAATTAACTGTTAGTGCAGCTTGGCAATAGCCATCCCTTTTTGTAGGAAAACTTTCGTATCTATGATATAGTTTTCTTTCTTGGAGTCTCTTGCTCTGTTCTTTATACTGTGGTATCAGAGCCAGCCCATCCATTCGGAGGGAGGAACAGTTTTACTAAATATGTCTGAGTCGTTTCCATCATCCTCTTCCCTTGCAAAAATGAATATGTCTCCTACTCTATATAAAACCTTGTCCAAATAATATGATTATCTCTATGAAGTCGATATCCTACCCGATGAACATAAAGTATCTTCCACCGAATTACCACTCATAAACCCTTACTCTGCTTTTGCCAAAAAAGCATTTGCACCATGGACCCAAATTTGTTCCTTAGTCCAACATAAACGAAAAGGACTTAAAGAATATGTTGCTGCCTCAAAACTTGACCAGCATCCTATTCTTGCCACTCGAGAGGAACAATTTATTACCCTCCAAATTACAGATGATTTTCCCAAACAATGGAGAGACCATGGTTTTATCCATATCCATTTTGGTGTTATCCGAATTGCTGACTTATCATGGAAGAAAAGGTCAACCTGTTGTTGCTCGACTTTATCTTCTAGATACAAGATACTTGGAGTACCAACATGCAAATTTGGGTATTGCAAAAGTTACCTTGAATGCAGGGACTGTCTTCATAACTATCTTTCCAAATTTCAATATGTCCCTTTATGACTCATACTTAACCGAAGCACTAAAAATCCAAGTCCAAATTCAAGGTCCCCCACAAGCCAAAGATTCTATCCAAGACACTCTTCATTACCAAATGGCGTGGCGAGTCCAAAATCATGCTCTGGATATTTGCCTTCCCGGAGGAGAAAATGCTTTACTCTTGAATATTGATGCTACCAAAGGAAACACCATGTGCACCCAAATACCCAGATAAATTTCCAGAGAAGAGCTTGTCAAAATTCTTCCTGATTCCTGGATCACAAACTATGAGAGGTTAAGGGAACCAGAAGAACCTCTATAATCTGGTGAGCCAACTTTTACCAAAGGAAATGACAAAACCGTTTCCATAAGCTTTGATCATTCCCATCTCAAAAAACCCAATAAACCTATCTTTTCCTGCCAAATGATCCAACCCAAAGACACAAACCCTGACCCTGATCCTGAAAGGGAACCCTTCTGGAATATACAACCTATCATGGAAGAACATGACTGGTGTAGAAATTTTGACAAAGACGGCAAAAGAGTTTGGTGGTTCAAATGCCCCTTTACGGGACACTTCCCTTGGGATATCGATTGCGACTGCCAATAATGTTTTGAAGATCCAAGTAGAGAATATAATGAACACCACCAGTGCCATTGGAAAAGATTTGGACTCAATAAGACCAAACCAAAATCCAAGAAAAAGGGGAAAACTACTGAAAAGCAGTTTCGAGCCAAATACGAAAATAAAGACCCTTCAATTGGCTCACTAAGCCGTCCAGGTAAATATGAATTTCTTGTCAGTTACAAACCCCAAGAATGGAAAGAATTACCAGAAAAATTCACTCAAAGCTGGGAAGATAATGAAACTACCCCAGAACCCAAACCGCAGTCAGCTAGTAACCCATAATCCAAAAAGCCACCCGAACCTAAAACTCCATCAACCCAAAAGTCCACACACCCACAAATATTCATGATGAGCCCTTCAAGATCCATCCATACTCTCAACTTCAACCTTTTGAAAAAGAAGGTATCAGCCATACTCCAAAAATCCCCAAGAAAAACATAGTACTACCTTCTGGAGAAAAACTCCCAACAAGTGACATCGAAGCAACAATGAACTGGCAATCAGAAAATTCTATCTGCCAAAACAAAGTGCTCAACAATATTGGCAACACCATAAAAATGTACCCCATACACAAAATAAGTTAATGAGCAAAGTGGAAACAATTGAGAAAAGGGTGGAGCAGACATCGTCTCAGCATGCAGGACTAATCAAAGCCTTGGAGCTAAGATTGGCAAATTTACAATATGAGATTTGTCCGTCGGGAACTTCACTTTTCCAGTTCTTCCAACAACAACAAAAAAATATGATTTCACTCAAGGAACAAATCCAACTTTTGATAAATGACCACTTTGAGTCACAAAAAACCCCACTTTTCCCTTCAAAACCTACCTTCTACCCCATGTCAACACAAGCATATTCCCCACCAAAAATGGACAACACCTTTTCTACTTTTCCTACTACCTCACACCATCCTATCTCTTTCACCCAACCCTTAAAAGAAGAAACTGAATTCGATATTGCAAAAATGGTTTGGGAAAGGAAAGATGCTCTTGCAACCAAAAAACAAACCAAGAAAAGGTGAGACCAAGGATAAAGTTCAAAAGGGTCCAACCCGGAAAGTCTAATGATTTCTAATCAGATTATTCCGGACTTCTATGTCTCCCAGCCAAGAAACATGTCTGAAGGATATACTACATGGTCAGAATCTCTAAATTCCTCTGACGATGATTCAATGGAAGATAGCTCTCAATCAAGCAATGATTCCACAACAAACTCTTCCAAAGAAGAAGATCCCCCAATATCTGTGAGCCAACCAAGAGACCCAGAAATATCTAAAGTAGAGGAAGATCAAGAAGGCATGACGGGTGAACCAATCCCAGAAAGAAGACATGAACCCATGTCGTCAAAACCAGTCGGGACTGGCTTCCACACTTTCAGCCTAGATGACGTCAAGGATTCAAAATGGCCTCAAAGGATCCAAGACTTCTATACTCGGATGGTGACCAAACATTTGGTGGAACGAGAAAAGTATATCATCCTGTCAGAACTATCTTCACGGTTCTCATGAATCCTTAGATATTGGTGGAATTCACATGGGACTCAAGACAAAAATACTTTTCTTACATCCCAGGATTTTGCCTTCAACATCAGAATCCTACATGAAGTTTTCTGCGGAGACACTGGCCAAAGGCAGGAGAAAATACGAAGACAACTCTTTGAGATGAAATTTGTGTCATTCGACAGAAATGGCATTGACAGGAATTTTAAAAAAATGGCAAAGATATACTTTGAAATCGGCGGAGACATCAACCTGAAGCAAGCCTTTATCTGTTCCCTTCCAAAGTTGTTGGCAAGCCGAACCATGACCATCATTGAAGAAAATTTTCAATCAATAACAGTCCTACAAGTCAGCTACATCAGGCAAGCTATTTTCGTAGCTTTGGAGGACATTTGTACGAAGCGCTCAGCCCTAAAACAAATTATCTAGCACAATCCAGCGCTTGACAAAGCATGTCGCATCCGATTTGATCACCGGATCAGGATGTTCCTGCCACACATCTAGGCGACCGAAAAGATTCAGGAGTTTCAGATGGCCTAGAATTTCAGATGGAAAATCAAGGTGCAAGACACGCACAAAATATTTCAGACGTAGAAGGCCAGGAAATTTTCACAAGAAAAAAGATGCTTTATTTGCCACAAGATTGGACATTTCGCAAAACACTGTCCCCAATCATGAAGATCTGTCAAACTCCTTCAAGAGATTGAAGATTACATTGGCATACATCTCGGAAAAGAGGAGGACCTTGAATCTATATTCTCTGTGGATGATGAACCTAGTGAAGAAACTCTATTCTCTCTAAATATCTATGAAAATCAAGGCAGTGATCATTACCAAATTTCATAACCAGAGATCGAAGCCCGAGAGGAGATCAACGTTCTCGCAGTCGTTCCTCAAGTAGAACTCAAAGTCTATTCATCCAAATGGGATAAACCAATTCCAGTTATTACTTTCATCGACACTAGAGCTGCTTCCTCACTCATAAATCCTACTGTTCTCCCTGAAGATCAATGGGTGCCGCATTTTAAGGATTTCAACACTGCATCAAATAGAATCCTGACTACCACTGTCATCACAAAGCATCCGGTCACAAGTGAGTTCTTTCTAGGACTGAATTATAGAACCAAGATGATAGGGTCTGATGTACCAGGAAAATATCTTATTGTTGGATTCGACATTTATAGTCAACTTAGGGATCAACTCAAGATCAAGGCGAACGGGATAACTTTTAAGAAGCAATGCAAACCTTATTTTGATATTCCAAGGCTATTCCGAATCACCAACGACGAACAAATCAATGATATTGAGAAAAATCTCATTGAACATTCATGTGCTGAATCCCACAAGGATTTCATAAAGAAAGAGAAAAGCTCATTATGGAAAAATGAAGAGTTTTTTATCAAGCTCCCTTTCAAGAAGAATGAAAACATCAATCCAACAAACCCCAGTCATTCAGGAATGAATCCAGATCATCTCTAGCTTGCAAAGAAAGAATGCAAAGAACTTTTGGAATTTGACCTAATAGAGCCATCGGATTCACAATGGGCATGCGAAGCATTTTATGTCAACAAAAGAGCTGAGAAGACAAGAGGAAAACTCAGGTTAGTTATTAACCACCAGCCACTTAACCATTTCCTCCAAGATAATAAATTCCCTATCCCAAATAAACTCACTCTTTTCTCCCACTTAGCCAAGGCCAAATAATTTTCTAAGTTTGATTTAAAATCTGGATTTTGGCAATTGAGAATCCACCCTGAAGAAAGACCCAAAACAAGATTTTGCATCCCCGATCACCACTTCCAATGGAAAGTCATGCCCTTCGGATTAAAAACAACACCCTCTTTGTTCCAAAAAGCCATGATAAAAATATTCCAGCCCATCCTCCATACCTCTTTGGTTTACATTGATGAGATCCTGTTATTTAGTGATACATTTGAGGAACATGTTAACTTACTTCGACAGTTTGAGGCATTGATAACACAATATGGGATCATGCTTTCAGCAAAAAAGATGGTTCTTTCCCATAAGAAAATTGATTTTCTAGGAATGCATTTTATCCAAAGTGCATATAGTCCAGGACCTCATATATGCCAAGAACTACTCAAGTTTCCAGATACCAACCTCACAACAAAGCAGATCCAGCAGTTGTTGGGTATAGTAAATTATGTGAGAGATTTCATCCCAAATATCTCTACATATATTTCTCCACTCACAAATATGCTCAAGAAAAATGCTCCATCATGGGGAAAGAAACAAGATGAAGCAGTCAGGGAAATAAAGGTGATTTCTAAAAATGTCAAATCCGTCTACATGCCTTCTGACGGTAAGAAGATACTGCAAATTGATGCCAACAATGAATATTGGAGTGCCGTTCTATTTGAAGAAGAAGATGGCCAGAGAAAAATATGCGGATATGCTAGCGAGAAGTTCAAAGAAGCGGAGCAACATTACCACTCCACATTCAAGGAAATACTTGCAGTAAAGAATGGAATCAAGCAATTCAATTTTTTCCTGATTCACACAGAATTTCTGATAGAGATGGATATGAAGGCTTTCACAAAGATGATCCAGATAAATGCAAAAATTATTCCCAATCCGCAAATTCTCAGGTGGGCCCAATGGTTCTCTCCATACAAGTTTCAAGTGAGTCACCTGAAAGGAAAGGATAATATTCTAGCAGATTTTCTGTCTCGACCAGAAGAATTTTCAAAAAGATTTTCCCCAGCAAAGATGAAGTCAAAGAAAGCGCCAACCAGTCACATCTTCATGTTCTCAAATATACCAAGAACAAGTCCATTGAAGCCAACAGATCATCCACCGGAGTTGTTCAACCTCATGGATCCCTTTGATCCATCAATTATTATGGAAAGACGGACTTATATGAGCTTCAGGTTTTCCGGCAACATGGAGGATGCATTCTCAAGCCGTATGGGGTCAATCCAGAATATCCGTTCTGCCATATATTGATAGAACAAGCCAAGGATTTTCCACAAGATTTATTATTGTTTTTCTGGTACCTATGCCATCAGTACTACATTTTCATGGAATTCAAGTGCAATATCTTCAAAGATTTTGACAACATTGAACCAGCTCTTAAAGTGTTTTTATTATGGTTCAAGCCTAGAAGATATTGGATAAAATGTTTCAACGATTCCTACAATGCAAAGGTATTCATGTTTCATAAGCCAGTGAAGATTATTAATGGAAAAAGTCCAGGAACAAGCAGAAGCGTCATTCTGGTGGAAATTTCCCATGTCTATTTTATCCATGGAAGAGGAATACAGTGAAGCACAAAGAATTATCTTCCAGCAATACAGGTGCATCCTGAAAGAAATATGGCCAAAAGATTGGGCAAGTTGGAATTATACCAACACTCATCCTCACTGGGAAAAAGTCCGGGAAGCAGAAAAGGAATATCAAACTCCGTATGAAATCATTTGGGGAAAAATAACTCAAGACATCTCAAGGTTAAGGTTGCGGATCACGTCCCACAATCCAAAGGAAAAGGAACATGCTAAAGATGAACCGTCAAGTTCTAGGCGTTACTACACAAGATCTCTAAAAAGATGCCAAGAAGACAAACCGAGAAGATCAATGGAAAACCATTATCTAAATCCCTGTTAATCCCACCATAATCCTACATTACCTACCAAAAAACCTTAAAAATCATCTACCCATGCCAGGACAAAATTCCACATCCTTCCAAACCATCCGGGTACCGCTTTCACATGCCTCCACATGCTTCATCACATGCAGCACACTATTTTCACATGCTTCCACAACCTTTCACATGCTAAACCACGTTTATTTCACCTCAGTCATATGTTTTCAGGAGCTTTTTAGTTGTTTTTCCTAAGGTCCTTCACATGTAAAAATGGACCCACTTGTAGATAAGTTTACCATGTAAGATAGGTTTATTTTAATGTAAGTTTGTCTTGTAATAACCTCCTAGCCCTATATAAAGGAGGACTTGTAGTAGTTGTAAGATCATCTTGCAATTATCTTGTAATATTTGAAAACCTTTGTGGTATATTACATATGAGTTCCTTCTAAATTTACCTCTTATTCTTTCTTTTGAAATGGATGGAAAGGCCGGTCCATGTATGAAAATAGAGTAAGAATAATCTAAGAAAGTTAGCTTGTTGTAGTACGAAAGTTTTCTGAGTTATAACAGTTAGGTTGATTGTAGTACAAAAGTTTTCTAAGTTGTGTAGATTGGCAAGCTGTCCCTTATGGGTTGTGAAGCTAGACCCTTTGGTAGGATAACTTTTGCGACTATAAACAAATTAACTGTTAGTGCAACTTGGCAATAGCCAGCCCTTTTTGTAGGAAAACTTTCGTATCTATGATATAGTTTGCTTTCTTGGAGTCTCTTGCTCTGTTCTTTATACTGTGGTATTAGAGACTCAGGAGGGGCTCATTCAGCCCAAGCGCTATATTGCTGCGGCGTGCAGCCAGATCAAATCTTGTTGCGGCGTGCAACCCGATCCATAATATATATATACATACATACATACATATATATATATATATATATATATATATATATATATAGCCCAAAGGCTTGTTGCAGCGTGCAACCCGATCCATAATATAAAAATATATATAGCTCGAAGGGTTGTTGCGGCGTGCAACACGATCCATATACCTCGCATAACTCACAGCTCGGCACTCAGGATCTATCTCAGTCACTAACCTCTCCAGCCCCTCGGGCTCACAAAAATCAAAATATTCAACCCAAACAGTGAATACAACAAGTATTAACAAGATATGAGAAAGAACGGAGATATGATACACGAGTAAGACGGTGATTGAGTACAAGATAGCAATTGGCAGACAATTCAACAAGTATACGACCGTTGCGGGTCCCAACATTGATATCATATATCCTAAGCAAGGTTTCTAACATGACATGCAGTCAAATTGCTAAAAGACAAGGAAAAACAGGTAATAACAATGGGCTATTCGACTTTATAGTCTCACGGGACGGACCAAGTCACAATCCCTTATGGTGCATGCTTACACGCCCATCACTTAGCATGCGTGTCACCTCAAATTGATCACCTCATACCAAATTTCGGGTTTCATACCCTCAAAATTAGATTTAAGACTGTTACTTACCTCAACCGCAAAAAAATCCTACTCTGAAATGCCCTTGCTTCTAGAATCGGCATCCAAATGCCCCGAATCTAGCCACATACAGTACGAGATAATCAATATAGGCTAAAAGGATCAATTCCACAAGAAAACTACTAAAATATAGCCCAAAATCCAAAATTGGCTCAACCCTCCCCCCCGGGCCCACGTCTCGAAACCCCACGGAAGTTACAAAACCCGAAAGTTCATTCACTCATGAGTCCAACCTTACTAAATTTATCAAAATCCGGCCTCGTATGCCCCTCCAAAACCCCAAAATCCACTCTCCACTTCCCAAGCCTTGAACCCCCAAATTACACTTCAAAGTCTCACTAATTACGTGTAACATCAGTGGGGAAACACCATTACTAAAGCTAAATAGGCTCAAGGAACTTAGCTCAGTCATTACTTCGAAATCCCTCTCAAATCCCAAAAATCCGAGCTCAAAAATGATGAAAATGGTGAAAAATCTCGAAGTCTTCTATTTATAGGTTCTGCCAAAACTTTTCGCACATGCGGCTCAATATGGCATCTGAGGAGCCACATCTGCGGACAAAGCTTCGCTTTTTCAGAAAAACAAACTTAACACTGCCTTCGCTTCTGCGATCAAGTGACCACATCTGCGCTCTTCGTAGGTGCAGGAATCACATCGCACCTTCAGTCCAAACACACTCATGCGCTCCAAAACCCTCTTCTACGACCATCGCAGGTGAAGGAATGCCATCGCACCTATGCCCATTTCCCAAATTCTCCTTGGTCATATCTGCGTTCCTAGCCTCTCTTCTGCGGCTCGCACCTGCAGTTCCCACTCCGCATGTGCGGTTACACCAGAAGTAACAGCACTTCAGCTGCAATTCCTCAACTCAAATCAAACCGTCAACCACCTGAAATCACCCCGAGGCCCTCGGGACCTCAACCAAACATACTAACAGGTCCTAAAACCAGATACGAACTTAGTCGAAACCTTAAGCCACCTCAAATGACATCAAAAACACGAATTACACACGGATTCAAGCCTAATGAACTTCTAAACTTCTGAATTCTGCAAACTACGCTGAAACCTATCAAACCACGTCCGATTAACCTCAAATTTTTCAACAAGTCAAAAATGACACCATGAACCTATTCCTACTTCCGTAAATCCAATCCGGTCCCGATATCAAAATTTCCAAAGCCGGCCAAAATTGCCAAAATTTCAATTTTCGCCAATTCAAGCGTAATTCTACTACGGACCCCCAAATCACACTCCAGACGCGCTCTTAAGTCCAAAATCACCTAACTGAGCAAACGGAACCATCAAAATTCAAATCCGAGGTCGTTTACACACAAGTTGATATTTGGTCGACTTTTCCAACTTAAGATTCCAATTAAGAGACTAAGTATCTCAAATCACCCCGAAACCACTCCGAACCCAAACCAACAAACCCAGTAAGACATAATACAGTTGTAAACATAAAAGAAGTAGAAAAGGGGGAAACGGGGCTATAATTCTCGAAAGGACCGACTGGGTCGTTACATCCTCTCCTCTTAAACAAACGTTTGTCCTCAAACGAGTCTAGAAACATACCTGGAGTCTCAAACAGGTGTGGATATCTGCTATACAACTCTCGCTCGGTCTCCCAAGTGGCCTCCTCTACAGGTTGAGCTCTCCACTACACCTTCACTGAAGTTATATCCTTTGACATCAACATCCAAACATGCCGATCCTAAATAGCCACCGGCTCCACATCATAAGTCATATCACCATCCAACTGAACCATTCTAAAACCCAAAACATGGGACTGATCGTTGATATACTTCTGGAGCATAGAAACATGAAATACTGGATGCACACTCGACAATCTAGGTGGCAAGGCAAGCTTGTAAGCCACCTCCTCGATCCTCTGAAGTACCTCAAAAGGCCCAATGAACCGAAGGCTCAACTTGCCCCTCTTCCCAAACCTCATAACACCCTTCATGAGTGATTCCTTTAGCAGAACCTTCTCCCCGATCATGAAAGACACATCACAAACCTTCTTGTCAGCATAGCTTGTTTTCCTAGACTGCGCCGTGCGAAGCTGCTCCTGAATCAATTTCACCTTGTCTGATGCATCCTGGACCACGTCTATACCCAAGCGCATAGCCTCACCCGGCTCAAACTATCCCACCGGAGATCTACACTACCTCCCATATAAGGCCTAATACAGAGCCATCTAAATGCTCGACTGATAACTGTTGTTATATGCAAACTCCGCGAGCGGCAGAAACCGGTCCTATGAACCCCCAAAATCAGTGACATAAGCGCATAACATGTCCTCCAATATATGGATAGTGCGCTAGGACTGTCCGTCCATCTGAGGGTGAAATGCTTTTCTCAACTCAACCTGAGTACCCAACTCTCGCTACATAACCCTCCAAAAATGTGATGTAAAATGTGTGCCTCTATCTCAAATGATGGAAATTAGGACACCATGAAGGCGAACAATCTCTAGAATTTAAATCTTAGCCAACCGCTCTGAATAATAAGTAGTACCAACTGCAATGAAGTGCGCGGACTTGGTCAGCCGATCCACAATCATCCAAATAGCATCGAACTTACTCGAAGTCCGTGGGAGCCCAACTAATAAATCTATGTTGATCCGCACCCACTTCCACTCTAGGATCTCTTACCTATGAAGCAAGTCATCCGGTCTCTGATGCTCATACTTAACCAGCTGACAATTGAGACATCGAGCCAAAAACCCAACTATATCCTTCTTCGTACTTCTCCACCAATAGTGATGTATCAAATCCTGGTACATCTTTGATCCACTAGGATGGATGGGATACCACGAGCTGTGGGCATCCTCAATAGTCAACTCCCATAGCCCATCTAAATTGGGTACACATATCTGGCCCTGCATCCTCAACACCCCGTCATCACCAATCGTCATATATCTAGCATCACCTCGCCAAACCCTGTCCTGGAGGACGAGTAGATGGGGGTCATCATATTGACGCTCCCTGATATGATCATAAAGAGAAGACCTAGAGACCACACAAGCCAATACCCGATTCGGCTTCGAAATATCAAATCTGACAAGCTGGATGGATAAGCCTAAACATCCAATGCCAAGGGTCTCTCTACTGATGGAAGATATGTTAAACTCCCCAAACTCTCCGTTCGGCGACTCAAGGCATTAGCCACCACATTGGACTTCCTAGGATGGTACAATATGGTGATATCATTGTCCTTAAGAAGCTCCAACAACCTCCGCTGACGCAAGTTAAGATCCTTCTGCTTGAACAGATACTGCAAACTCAGGTGATCAATGTAGATCTCAGAATGAACCCCATACAAATAGTGTTGCTATATCTTTAAGGCGTGAACAATGGCTGCTAACTCAAGATAATGGACATGATAGTTCTTATCATGGGTCTTCAACGGGCTCGAAGCACAAGCAATCACTCTACCCTCCTGCATTAGAACACATCTAATACCTATCCGCGAGGCATCATAATTCACTATGTAAGAACTAGAAACTAATGGCAGAACTAGAACTGGAGTCATGGTCAAAGCAGTCTTGAGCTTCTGAAAGCTCTCCTCACACTCATCCGACCACCTGAATAGAGCACCCTTTTTGGGTCAATTTGGTCAAGGGTGATGAAATAGATGAGAAACCCTCAACGAAACGACGGTAATAGCCCGCCAAACCAAGAAAGCTCCTAATCTTTATGGATAAGGACAGTTTGGGACAACTCTGCACCACATCTATCTTCTTTGGATCCATCTGAATATCCTCACTGGACACCACATGCCCCAAGAACACCACTGAACTGAGCCAAAACTTACAGTTGGAGAACTTTTCATAAAGCTTCTCATCCCTCAATCATTGTAAAACATTCCTTAGATGCTGGGCAAGCTCCTCCTAGCTACGAGAGTACACCAGGATGTCGTCAATGAATACAATAACGAACGAGTCCAAATAAGGCTGAAACAAACCGTTCATCAAATGCATGAACGATGTTGGAGCGTTGGTCAACCCAAATGACATCACATGGAACTCATAATGTCCATATCGGGTCCTGAAAGTTGTTTTAAGAATATCTGAATCCCGAATCTTTAGTTGGTGATACCCTGACCTCAAATCAATCTTGGAGAACACCCTCGCCTCTTAAGGCTGGTGAAATAAATCATCAATATGTGGCAAAGGATACTTGTTCTTGACTGTGACCTTGTTCAACTGCTTGTAATCAATGCACATCCTCATAGAACCATACTTCTTCTTTACAAATAGAACCGGTGCACCCCAAGGTGACACACTAGGCCAAATGAACCCCTTATCAAGGAGTTCTTGAAGGTGTCTACCATACGATACAGTGGAACAGAAATGGGCTGAGTGTTTGGCACAAAATCAATAGCGAAGTCAATATCCCTGACAGGCAGCATGTCCAGAAGGTCTGCAGGAAACACATCCGAAAAATTACGCACCACAGGAACAGAATCAATAGCAGGGGCCTCTGCACTAACATCCCTCACAAAATCTAAATATGATAGACAACCCTTCTCAACCATCCTCTAAGCCTTTAAGTATGAGATCACTCTACTGGGAACATAGTCCATAGAGCCACTCCACTCCCTCGGCAACCCCGACAATGCACACATCACCGTCTTGGCTTGACAGTCTAGAATCGGATAACATGGAGACAACCAATCCATACCTAATATCACATCAAAATCGACCATACTAAGCAGCAAAATATCTACTCATGTCTCCAGACTCCCAATAGTCACCACACATGACTGATATACACGGTCCACAATAATAGTATCACCCATTAGAGTAGATACATGAACAGATGAAACTAAAGACTCGCAGGTCATATCCAGAAAATAAGTGAAATACAAGGAAACATATGAATAAATGGAACCAGGGTAAAATAATACAAAGGCATCTCTGTGGAAAACTGAGACAATACCTGTAATCACAGCATCTAAAGCAATGGCATTTGGTCTAGCAGGGAGGGCATAGAAATGGGCTTTGCTACCCCCTGATCTACCTCCCCCTCTTGGGCAACCCCTAGCTGACTGGGCTTTACCCTAGGCTAGCTGAGCGGGTGGTGGAGGCTAGTGCTGATGACATAGGCTGGCTCATCTGCGGAGCAGGACCTCCCACTATACAGGGAGACTCTCTCCTCATGTGACCAAACTCCCCACACTCATAGAAACTCCCTGGTGCTGGTACTGGGGACTGAAGGGAGCCTCGAGCACCAGGATAACTGGTAGAAGGACCTAGCATAGACGAACCCTAGCCCGATAGAGCACGGGACGAACTCTGTGCTTGAAGGGCACCAAGAGATGAATGGCCCTGCTGATAACTGTGAGAACCACGGACAGATGAAGCACCATGGTAAACTCGGCGAACCGTCTGAGAATGTCTGAAAGGACGACCTCTACCGTGATGGAACTGACCCCTAGAAGGAGCACCGCTAAATCCACCATGTCCACGGCGCCTCTTGGCCTCCCTCTCAACCCTGTCCTAATTGCGAACCATCTCAATCTGCCTAGAAATGTCGACAACCTCATCAAAAGTAGCACCAAACACTCTCTCTGGTCATAAGAAATCGCAGCTGATAAGTGGGGCCATCTATAAACCTCCCGATTCTCTCCTTGTCTGTGGGAACCACCCAGATAGCACGACGGGCCAACTCCAAGAATCGCATCTCATACTGCGTCCCAAATATATCACCCTAATGAAGCTGCTCAAACTGTCTACGCAGCTCCTCTATGTGGGACCGAGGCACGACTTCCCAAAAAAGATAACGAAGAACTGCTGCCAGGTAAGGGGTGCTGCGCCGATCGGCCTATGCCTCTCGTAAGCCTCCACCAACTGAATGCAGCCTCAGAGAACTAAAAGGTAGTGAACGAGACCCCACTAGTCGCCAAATTACCTGTTGTACATAGTATCATCTGACACCTGTCCAAGAAGCCCTGTGCATCCTCTCCCTCCGCACCACTAAAAGATGGAGGTTGGAGTCTCCCAAACCTATCGAATCTACGTTGCTCATCCTTAGGCATAGCAGAAACCACATATTCCTGGCAGCTGCAACCGACTAGGTTGGTGGTGCCCCTAGTTTCTAGAGTCCCAATACTACCTGCTCAACTGTGCGGGCGGCGGGAATCTGAGTGCCTCCCCCGATCTGAGAAGTGGCTACGGTTGACGAAATAGAGACCGCCTGAGCAAGACCGGTGCACATTGTCAGAATCTGAGTTATGGCCTCATGAAGGCCAGGAATCACGATGGGCACAGGTGGTGCCTGAGCTGGTCCCGCTGGTGCATCCACAACTGGGATCTGGTCCTGATCTTGGGCAACTGGTGGATCTGTAGGTACTGCCCTAGCTGTTGTGCGGGTTGCACCTCTGACCCTACCGTGGCGTCTACCGCGACCTCGGCTGCTCACGACCCGGGCTAGTAGTACTGGTGGTTGTCCATCCTGCCCAGTAGTATGAGTCCTCACCATATGTGTGAGAATGAAACAATAAAGGCTTAGTTACCAGAATCAACAGATTCGCACAACAAGAATTCAAGAATGTGGAGTTTTCCTAAGGGTTCTATAGCCCCTCGAAGATAAGTATAGACGTCTCTGTATCGATCCGCAAGACTCTACTAAATGTGCTCATGACTCGTGAAACCTATGTAACCTAGGCTCTGATACCAACTTGTCACGACCCAAATACCTAACTTGTCGTGATGGCGCCTATCGTGGAACTAGGCAAGCCAAAATTCTCAATATGCTTTTAATATGTAATAGAAATGAGTTACGGCAATTAAATTAACAAGAGGTTTACATAACATTGGGGTAAAAACTTAAAACATAAGTGCGGAATAATAGTGTGACATCGGGGTGTCACTAAGTCATAAGCGTCTAATAACTAGTCTAGATACAGAGCCTACTACAGTCTGTGCCAAATGCCAATACAAGAGAGAAAATATAATAAGAAAGGAGAAACAAGGACTGCGGACGCCGACAGCTACCTCATAAGTCTTCGATAATCAGCTCGCACACGAACTAAGCGACCGCCGGAACCGTACACACCTAGATCTGCACATGAAGTGCAAGGTGTAGCATGAGTACAACCAACTCAGCAATAACAGAATTAAATAAGGAACTGATAAGCAGTAACGAGCTATAAAACAATTTATTTCAGAAGTTTTCAGTAAAGAGTGAACAAGCTTTCAAATTCGACAGTTTAAATCAAATCAGTTTGAGCTCAAGTAAAACCCGATATACATCTTCTAGAAATTTCACAACAGCAACAGATAAAAACTAAGTGCAACAATAATTAAAAGCAAGTACATCCTCTCAAGGAAACAATCACTCAACTCTTCTCAACAGCTCAAACACTCAGCTCTCGGCCCTCAATACTCACTCTCAATACGTACCTGCACTCACTAGGGGTGTAAGGACTCCGGAGGAGCTCCTTCTTCCCTAGAGCTATATTTCTGCGACATGCGGCCAGATCCAATCTTGTTGCGGCGTGCAGCCTGATCCAAAATATATAAATATATATAGCCCGAAGGCTTGTTGCGGCGGGCAACCTAATCCATAATATATAAATATATATAGCCTGAAGGTTCGGCGTGCAACCCGATCCATATACCTCACAAAACTCACAGCTCGGCACTCAGGCCCTATCTCAGTCACTAACCTCTCCAGCCCCTCGGGCTCATAAAAATCATAATATTCAATCCAAACAGTGAATACAACAAGTATTAACAAGATATGACAGAGAACAAAGATATGATACACGAGTAAGACGGTGATTGAGTACAAGATAGCAATTGGCAGACAATTCAACAAGTATACGGCCGTTGCGGGTCCCAACATTGATATCATATATCCTAAGCATGGTTTCTAACATGACAGGCAGTCAAATTGCTAAAAGACAAGGAAAAACAGGTAATAACAATGGGCTATTCGAATTTATAGTCTCACGGGACGGACCAAGACACGATCCCTTACAGTGCATGCTCACACGCCCGTCAATTAGCATGTGCGGCACCTCCAATTGATAAGCTCATACCAAATTTTGGGTTTCATACCCTCAAACAAGATTTAAGGCTGTTACTTACCTCAACCGCACAGAAATCCTACTCTGAAATGCTCTTGCCTCTCGAATCGGCCTCCAAATGCCTCAAATCTAGCCACATACAGTACGAGATAATCAATATATTCTAAAAGGATCTATTCCACAAGAAAGCTACTAAAATATAGCCCAAAATTCAAAATCGGCTCAACCCGGCACCCACGGCACACATCTCGAAACCCAACAAAAGTCACAAAATCCTAAAGCCCATTCACTCATGAGTCCAACCATACCAAATAATCACAATCCTACCTTATATGCCCCTCCAAAACCCCCAACATCCATGCTCAATTCCCAAGCCCTAAACTGCCTAAATTCACTTCAAAATCTCACTAAGTAGGTTTAAAATCAGTAGGGAAACACTATTAATGAAGAAAAATAGGCTCGAGGAACTTACCTCAGTGACTACTCCAAAATCCCTCTCAAAATTCCCAAAATCCGATCTCAAAAATGATGAAAATGTTGAAAAATCTCGAAGTCTTCTATTTACAGATTCTGCCCAGAGTTTTTGCACCTGCGGCTCAATATGCGCATCTGCGGAGCTACATCGGCGGACAAAGCTCCTCTTTTGCATAAAACCCCACTTAACACTGCCTTCGGTTCTGCGATGAAGTGACCGCATCTGCGCTCCTCGGAGGTGCGGAAATCACATTGCACCTGTGATCCAAACACGCTCATGCACTCCGAAATTCGCTTCTTCGACCATCGCAGGTGCAGGAATTCCATCGCACCTGCGCCCTTTGCCCAGATCCTCCTTGGCCGCATCTGCATTCCTAGCCTCGCTTCTGTGGGCTCGCACATGCGGTTCCCACTCCGCAGGTGCGGTTACACCAGCAGCAACAACACTTCAGCTGCAATTCCTCAACTCAAATCAAGTCGTCAACCACCCGAAATCACCCTGAGGCCCTTGAGACCTGAACAAAACATACCAATAGATCCTAAAACCCGATACGTACTTAGCCGAAACCTCAAACCACCTCAAATGACATCAAAAGCACGAGTTACACACGGATTCAAGCCTAATGAACTTCTAAACTTCTGAATTCTGTAAACGACGTTGAAACCTATCAAACCACGTCCGATTAACCTCAATTTTTTACATATGTCAAAAATTACACCACGAACCTATTCCTACTTCTGCAAATCCAATCCGACCCCGATATTAAAATTTCCACTGCTAGCCAAAATTGTCAAAGTTTCAACTTTCGCCAATTCAAACCTAATTCTACTACGGACCTCCAAATCACATTTCAGACGCGCTCTTAAGTCCCAAATCGCCTTACGGAGCTAATGTAACCATCAAAATTCAAATCCAAGGTCGTTTACATACAAATCAACATCCGGTCGACTTTTCCAACATAAGCTTCTAATTAAGAGACCAAGTGTCTCAAATCACTCTGAAATCACTCCGGACCCCAACCAACCACCCAGTAATACATAATACAGACGTGAAGCACAAAAGAAGAAGAAATTGGGGAAATAGGGCTATAACTATCAAAATGACCGGCCAGTTCGTTACATATCTATTTCGCGTTAACTTCAAGTTGAGTCACTCGAAAGTAAGGGGACTATCGTTCTTAGGTAAAATTTAAGGTTTACAAGTGGACATATCTTAAGCAGACATGTGGATGTAGTGACAGGTTGAAGATGAGTCAGTAGTCAACTAATATTGGGTACAGACATCCCAACGGTATTATTAGAATTTCGTAGCCACAGATGAGCGAATTTGAAAGTAAGTAACCGATTTAAGAAAATAACCAGAAAATCATCGAATTTATTCCAACGTTATTGTCACGACCCAAACCGATGGGCCGCGACGGGTGACCGAATACTACATGTAAAAAATCATTAAGCATGTGTTTAAGATATTAACATGAATAACATACGTGAGGGAGACCTATCCAAAAGACATATGTACATATACATGTAAAATACAGTGGGCGAGCCGGCAAGGCTCCTATAGACAACTATATACCCAAAACTGAAAGCCGACAAGGCTACATACTATCCAATTATACATAAATGTCTACAGACCTCTAACAGAAAATACAATTGTGCAAAGACGGGACTGGGCCACGTCATACCCATATATGTATACAAGCATGTCGTACCAAAATCAAAAGCTGCTCCAAATCAAATGAAGCACACCAATTCTCGCTGATCAAGGATCCTAAGAGGGGGGACCGTAAGTTTGTCTGCCTGCACCTACGAGCATGAAACGATGGCCCCGGGAAATAGGGTGTCACTACGAATAATGTACTAAGTATGTAAGGCATGAAAATCAGTACATAAGAGACATAGATGAAACATGGATAAGGAATTTTGCCTGTAAATCTAAAACACTTTGCAAATCCTTAAATAGTTATAATATCATGCATGTGCGTGTAAATGTCATGCCATGCGTAGGTATAGGTGTAAATAACATCATCAAGCCTCTGAGGGTATCCCATTATATCATCTCAGCCATTGTGGGCAAAATCATCAACATATACCAACTGATCAGGTGGTGGTGCGTATATAATGCCGTAACATTTTCCCATATCCCATATACATACACATATATATACACACACACACATCCTTTTCCATATCCCATATACATACATACATACATACATACATACATACATACATACATACATACATACATAGAAATACGCGTATATAACGTCATTTGGTCATGGGTCAATGTACATGTATAAAGGAACGAAATGCATGAAAATATGTTAATAATATCAATATTCCTTTCAGATAAACTTTATCAACTGCATATCATTCTGAGACCCATGAACAAAAGATATAATAATATGTCACATGGGGAATCAAGAACAAAGAAATCCCTAGTATTTCTATGAATAGACTCGTTTATGAAAACTGTGCGTTTGCTCGTTTCTTTTTGTATCATTTGGATCATGCCAAAAAGATAGAAGGGGTGGCCTAAACATACCTAGAGTGGGGGAAATTCTTTATGATAGTTTTGAAAAAAATTACACCGTACTCTCTTAGAATCACAAAATCTCATGTTGCTACTGTGCTAAAAAATCTTGTTGGTTGAAGAAATCACGTCGTAGTGTTTTTGTGTGAATATGTAGGAATCATGTTGCTAACGTACAAAAGCACTTCTGATTGTAGTGTTGTTAGAAATGAAAATATTAGACATGAAATGTCTTGTAATATGTATTAGGTGGCAGTGTTGTTAGAAATGAAAATATTATATAAGAAATGTCTTGTAATAAACATATTAGGTTGCCACCTAATCAAAAGTGACTAAGAGTCATTTGTTTGGAAAGTGGCTTGCTGCCATGTGGGGTGGGGGAGGGGTCTTAATCTTATCCTATAACTAATTAATTAATTAGGTAATATCCCGCTACCTGATAATTAACCAATTACCCACATAATTTAGAATTATCTCAAATTACTTAAAATTCTACTTACTTTAATACACTTTATACATCGTATTATCACGGTCATATGGTATCTTGTATGGTACTAGTCCATAAATATCGGGTATTATAGCTCAGACCGTATTTTATCCCAAATTGACAACCTTCAATGAACCTCATTTTCTTTAATTCGTGTATCATTTACCCTTCATGGAACTTACTTAGCGCTTGTTATAAATATCATACATATGTTAACCTAAAGATAATCTCATCTCTGAGTCTACGTCGATTAACTGAAGACGAAATTTTAACGTACGAAAACACGAGATGTAACATCCTCCCCCCTTAGAAACATTTGTCCTTGAATGTTTAACTCTCCGGGATCTATATAACTTTGGCAGAGTCACCTTTGTAACAATACTACTACCAACTCTTCTTGTAGAACTCAATAATTTAACTCCACGTAGGATCACAATCATCAATAATGACGATGGCCTCACACGACCAATGACAATAACTAACACAAGAATCCATACACGTACCTTAAGGTTGTGATATCTCAGTTGGACCCTTCTCTGGAGGAGAAAATAAGTAGGGATATCTAGACTTCATGTTTTCCTTGGCCTCCCAAGTCATTTCTTCCACTTTTTTGTTTCTCTAAACTACTTTCACCGAAGCTACATCTTTAGTTCTCAATCTCCAAACTTGTCTGTCTAATATAGCAATGGGAGTTTCTTCATACGATAGCTACTCGGTGACCTGAACATCGTCAACTTACACGATTCTAGAAGGATCTTCCATACATTAACAGAGGATAGACACATGAAAGACTGGATGTACAGACTCCAAGTCCGAAGGCAAGTCTAACTCATATGCTACTTGGCCTACCTTGTGTATGATCCTATATGGTCCAATGTACCGAGGGATAAGTTTTCCTTTCTTACCGAACCTCATAACACCTTTCATCAGTGATACCTATAGGAATACCCAGTTTTCAACATGAAACTGCAAGTCTCGCCGTCGATTATCCGCATAAGACTTCTGACGGCTTTGAGTTGCTAATAGTCTTTCCTGTATAAGCTTAATTTTCTTGATTACCTGTTGTACCAGTTCTGGTCCTACTAACGTAGTTTCCCCAACATCGAACCACCCTATAGGTGAACTACACTTATGTCTGTAAAGAGCTTTGTATAGAGCCATCTGAATACTGGAATGGTAGATACTATTATATGTGAACTCAATAAGCAACAGATGATCATCCCAGCTACCTTTGAAGTCTATCACACAAGCTTGTAACATATCCTCAAGGGTCTAAATAGTACGCTCAGCCTGTCCATCTCTCTGGGGATGAAATTTTGTACAAAGACTTACCTAATTCCTTAATCCTTTTTGGAAGGACCTCCAGAAGTTAGCTGTAAATTGAGCTTCTCTATCCGAGATAATAGATACAGAGACACCATGTAGTCATACTATCTCCTTAATATAAATCCTTGCATAATCCTATGCGGAATATGTAGTCCTAACAGGCAGAAAATGGGCTGACTTTCTAAGCCTATCAACAATCACCCATATCGAATCAAACTTACGCTGGGTACGAGGTAAGCCTGCGATGAAATCCATATTGATTACTTCCCATTTCCAAGTCGGAATCTTCATATCCTACAATAATCCACCGGGTTTTTGATGATCAATCTTAACCTAGCGACAATTAGGACACTGAGCAACACACTCCGCTATATCCTTTTTCACTGTCCCACCAATATACTTCCTTGATATCATGATACATCTTTGTCGCTCCAGGATGGATAGATTAGCGAGAATAGTGAGTTTCTACCATAACCTGCCGACGCAGCCCTGCAACATTAGGGACACATAATCGTCTTCCATATCTGAGGACCCTATCTTTTATAACTTCAAACGGTGTCTTCTCCTTTTGAGGGGTGGTATCCCTATAATAAACTAACATAGGATCCTCGTATTAGCGTTCCTTTACTTCAGTTACTAAAGAGGATGTTGCCACATACTGAATAGTAATTCCAATGACACATGCGTCCAGTAACCGAACTCCAAGTCTAGCTAGCTGATGAATCTCATGGGCTATTCCTCTCTTTTCTGGCTGTAAATATGACAGGCTACCCATAGATCTACGACTGAGGGCGTCGGCTACTACGTTCTCCTTCCCCGGATGGTATAAAATATCAACGTCATAGTCTTTAAGTAGCTCCAACCATCTCATTTGACGTAAATTCAATTCCTTTTTCTTGAAGATATACTAGAGGCTCTTATGATCCATATAGATATCAACATGAATGCCATACAAGTAGTGCCTCCACATCTTTAGTGAATGAATCACCGTGGGTAACTCTAAATCGTGGGTCGAGTAGTTCTTCTCGTGCTTTCTAAGTTTTTTAGAAGCATAAGCTACAACCTTACCATGCTGCATCAGTTCACAACCCAACCCAACGCCCGAGGCGTCACAGTAGATAACATAACCATCGGTCCCTTCTGGGAGCGTTAGAATCGGTGTTGAAGTTAATGTGTCCTTCAATGCTTGAAAACTCCGTTCGCAAGAATCAGTCCATTGAAACTTTACTCCCTTCTGAGTCAACTTTGTCAAAGGTGTTGAAAGGGAAGAAAATCCCTCTACAAATATCATGTAATAGCCTGCCAAACCGAGAAAGCTACGAACCTTCGTCGGTGTTGTGGGTCTAGGTCAAGTCTTTACTGCATCAATCTTTTGTGTATCCACCCAGATGCCTTCACCCGAAATGATATGCCCAAGGACAGCTACAGAGTTCAACCAGAATTCGCATTTAGAGAATTTTTCATACAATTTCCCTTTTTGTAGAACTCTGAGCACAGTACGCAAATGATCTGCATGCTCAGCCTCTGAACGAGAATACACCAATATATCGTCGATAAATACAATTACGAACAGTCTAAAAAGGGCCTGAACGCACGGTTAATCAAATCCATGAATATTGTTGGGGCATTGGTCAAACCAAATGACATAACACGAAACTCAAAGTGCCCGTATCTTGTCCTGAATGTTGTCTTCGGAATATCTTCCTCCTTAACCCTTACCTGATGGTACCCGGACCTTAAGTCTATCTTTGAAAAACACTTGGCACCTTACAACTAATAAAATAAATCATCAATTCTCGGGAGTGAGTACTTATTCTTGATCGTCACCTTATTTAACTGTCTATAACCTATACACATCTGTAAGGAACCATCTTTCTTCCTCACAAATAACACAGGTGCTCCCCACGGTGATGTACTAGGTCTGATAAAGCCTTTTTCAAGCAAGTCCTTTAGTTGTTCCTTCAACTCTTTCAGCTCTGCGAGGGCCATTCTATAGGGAGGAATAGATATTGGATGAGTATCTGGTAGTAGGTCAATAGAAAATTCAATTTCTCGCTCTGGCGGAAGACCTGGAAGCTTATCGGGAAAAACATCGAGAAACACATTAACCACATGGATGGACTGAATGGTTGGTGACTCTACTTCCACATCCTGAACCAAACTAAGTGATAAATGAAGCCTTTTTTGATCATCTTCCTTGCCTTGAGATAGGAAATAAATCTACCTATCGGCGACGCCGTATTACCTTTTTACTCCAAAACAGGCTGCAATTAAAATTGAAATCGGACTATATTTGATCTACAATCAACGTTGGCATGACAAAAATCCAACCAATCCATACCCATTATAAAATAAAATTCTACCATATATAACTCGATTAGGCCCGCTACGGTAGATCGTTTATGAATTACTATTATACAACCCCTATATACTCGCTTAGTTATCACCGAGTCCCCAACAGGTGTAGACACCTCAAAAGTTGTAACCAATTCATGTTTTATTCCAAACTTACTAGAAACCAACGGAGTAACATATGATAAGGTGGAACCTGGGTCAATCAATGCATATACATCATATGAGGAGACTGATAATATACTTGTAACAACATAAGGTGATGAATCCTGATCCTGTCGTCCTGCCAACGCATAAATGCAGTTCTGAGGACCGCTCAAGCTAGATGTTTCGCCTCTGCCTCTACCATGACTCATTGGTTCTTGTGAACCTTGCCTAGGGGGGAGTACTGATGATGACGAACCAGCTAAAGATCCCTATGGCTAAGCTATGCTTGCATCACCTCTCGTCGGACAATCCCTCAAAATGTGGCCCGGATAACAACAAGTATAACAAACACCTAATCCCATACGACACTGCTTCTACTTACCACACTGAGCACATCGTGGCAAGGGCGGCCTCATCTGACTTGACTCATCCCTATACTGAGAACCTGAGGCCCTGAAATTTTGACCAGGCCCTGAATATGTGGAACGATCAAATCTCTTACCGTCAAACTAAAGGGGCGCGCTAGCCGATGGCTGGCCTGGATACCTCTGGTACTCTAGTATTTGACCACCTCGAAACTCACCAGAAGGACCTGAAGACCTCACTCTCTTATTCTGGGCCCTATCATGCTCACGATCGGCCCTTTACTTTTTCTTACGCTCCTCTACACCTTGAGCGTATGCCTGAATACGAGAAATATCCATGTATGGCTGAAGTGAGACCGACATACAATTGTTAAGCAAGTGAGGTTCTAACCCCATCACGAACCGGTGAACCCAATCCTCCATCTTATATACAATAGTGGTAGCATACCTTGCCAACGAATCACACTAAAGACTGTATTCTCGAACACTCACGTTACCCTTCCAAAGGGTCAAGAACCTATCAACTCTGGCCCGTCTAAGCTCTGGTGGCAGATAATGACGAAGAAAAGCTTATGTAAACTCCTGCCATACGGCTGGAGGGGCTTCCTCACCTCTGGACATTTCCCAAGACTCATACCAATTAACTACAACATCTTGGAGTCTATAGAAAGCTAGCTCAACTGACTCAGTCGCAATGGCCTTCATTACACTCAACGTCCTCTATATTCTATCAATAAATACATGAGGGTCCTCATTTGGATCTACCATTATGTATACCGGAGTGTCACTACCCAATTTACCCTCCGAAAGGTATGTCATGGGCGGCTTTCCATCCATGCCCCATGACCCCTTGGACGCGCCCCGTGG
>ML274332.1:0-48034 GCA_005239495.1 Nicotiana undulata | reverse complement strand
GGGGGGGGGGGAAGGGAGCTAGATTATGATGTGAGGAAGAAAGTAACAACAAAAAAGACAAAGGCATATGGCACAGAGGTACCTAAAATCAAGAGACAAATCAAGAGCTGTCTTCTACTGCAACCAAAGGGCAAACCACCGCATGAATCTGCCCCAATCCCCTAACAAATGGCTCTATCCGTACCAAACTGTAACACCTCAAACATTACTTATAACTTTCCACAAAAACAATCATAAGTACTACTTCCTCCGTTTCAATTTATGTGTACCTATTTGACTGGGCACGAAGTTTAAGAAAATATGAAGACTTTTGGAATTTATGGTCCTAAACAAGTCAAAAAGGGGCCCAGAGTATTTGTGTGATTATAAAAGCTTCTCATTAAGGGTAAAGTTATAAGTTTAAGCTAAATAGTTTCCAAATTTAGAAAGGGGTCATTCTTTTTAGAACAGACCAAAAAGGAAACAGGTTCACTTAAACTGGAATGGAGGGATTACTATTTTGTTTGTTACTAAAATGAAGCAAATCTTATCGAATACTTAGATTAATATTTTCTCACCAAATCATATACTCTATCTGTTCTAATTTATGTGAATTTTTTTTGGTCCGTTATAAAAAGAATAACCCTTTCTAAATTTGGTAATAATTTAGCTTAAACTTACATTTCTACCCTTAATGAGAAGCTTTTGTCACGACCCATTTCTGGGGTTGTGATGGCGCATGTCGTGGAACCAGACCAGCCACCCATTTACTTCTAAACTAGGTCCAATTACCAGTGAAATACCATTATTAATAAGTCTGAAAATAATAACAATGAGAAATCTGAGGTTGGAACTATTTATGAAAAACAAAACTCATATCCTACAAACCCCGGATCCGGTGTCACACAGTCATGAGCTGCTAATACATAATATAAATGAACTAGGAATGACAAACATAGTCTGAAAAGTAAATGACGACATGTAGAATAGGAACGAGATGACGAGATCACGGTCGCCAGCTACTACCTCGATGACCAGAGACGTGTCGTGATGTACCTGGATCTGCACACAAGGTGCAGGGGGTAACATGAGTACACCAACTCAGTAGTAATGAAACCAAACTATGGTCTGAGAGGTAGTGACAGACCAAACCTCCGGTAGTTATGAATATCAGTGTATAAACTTGAGCATGACAATAATATAACGGATAGAATAATGAAATGCATCAATCGTATCTGTACAACCTACATGCCAGTATATGATAATCAGTGACAGAAATAAAAGGTACATGGTAACCCAAATACTCACAAGGTCGTCCACTCAGTACTAGAATTGGCCTTCAGGCCCAGGGAAAATCCATCCCGGATTATAGATAAACACAAGTGACGCAGTCACCTAGTACTGAGGAAAAAGGCCAATCCAGCCCCACGGAGAAGATCCATCTTTGAAACATATCACTCGGACAAGATCCATGTCCAAGGAAGATCCATCCCTCAATATCTATGCGCTCACTGGGGGTGTAAAGACTTCGGAGGGGCTCCTATAAGCCGAAGCACCATATCAAGCCAACAAAGGCATGATTCAAGGATCGTTGCGGTGTGCAGTCCGACCTAATAACTATCTCAAAACCAGGCTCTAGGCCTCACTGAGTCAATACTTTTCAGTCTCACTCACAATGCCCTCAAATATATAAAATTCAGCCCAAAGAATGATAATATTGAAATAAACTAGCAATTTCTGAGACTGAGGCATGGAACATATACTATAACAGGACTGAATGCATAATAGTGAATAACCCCAGATGGAGACAGCAACAATTGACCAACCCGGTCGGAACACATTTGGCGTGAAGCCTTAGCATTTATATGTAACATGATTTCTAGTATGTTCAAAGTGATTTCAACCCTCAGTTCCAAGTTTGGAAGCGTTACTTACCTCAAAACCGGTTAAAATACTACTCTGCAGTGCCCTTGCCTCTAAATTCGGCCTCTGAGTGCTCCAAATCTACGAACAATCAGATTTATATCATTATAATATGCCGAGGAATGGAACCCAATCAAAATTTATCAAAAATACTCAAAAATCCCGAAATTGGTCAAAACCTGACCCCCGGGCCCACGTCTCGGAATTCGATAAAATTTACAAAACTAGAATCCTTGTTCTTCCCCGAGTCTACCTATATCAAATTTATCAAAATCCGACCTCAAATGCGCATTCAAATCATCAAAAGAATTTCCAAATTTTTCTTCCCATATTTCCCCAATTTCCACTTTGATTCCTCAATTTACATGGTAAAATTCAATACTAATTCGTGAAACTAGACTAAAAGTGATTGAAGAACACTTACCACAAGATTCCTACTGAAAATCTCTCCAAAAACCTCCTTCTCCCGAGCTCTCTAATGGTGTTTTATATTGCTAAAAACCCTCGTTTTTGAACTTAAACTTTTCTGCCCAGTGATTTCTTCTATGCGATCGCAGACATCCAGTCGCGATCGCGGAGAACAACTCTACAGCCTCATTGATTTACCCTACGCGATCGCGAATGCTTCCACGCGATCGCGATACACCTCGACTTAAACTCACACGATCGTGAACCATCCCACGCGATCGCGAAGAGCAACTGGACCCCTTCCTCACGCGCCCTTCAACATTACGCGATCGCGGACTCCTCCACGCGATCGCACTGCACAATCTACTCAACTCACGCGATCGCGACCACCTTTACGCGATCGTGATGAACAAAAACTCTGCCCTTCCCCAGCTAGACCTACGCGATCGCAAACTTCCTCCCGCGATCGCGTAGAAGGAAACCAGAAACTTCACACCAGCAAAATCTGCCAAGTTTTCAAGCCAAAAGTTGGTTCGTTAACCACCCGAAACACACCTGAGGCCCTTGGGACCTCTACCAAATACACCAACACATCCTAAATGATCATTCAAACTTAGTAGAGCCTTCGAAACATCAAAACTCCAAAAACCCATCGAATTCAAGCCTATGAACTTCCAAATTTCGAAATTCCACCAATGATGCCGAAACTACCCCAAACAACTCTGATTAACCTAAAATTTTGCACACATATCCAAAATGACATTACAAACCTGTTCCAATTGTCGGAATTCCATTCCGACCCCGATAGCCTATTTTCCCTTGCCGATCGGAAATCGCTAAAAACTAACTTTCGCCAATTCAAGCATTATTCTACACCGGACATCACAAAATTAATCCGGATGCACTCCTAAGTCCCAAATCACCTAACGAAACTATTCGAACCATAAAATCCGCATTCCGAGGTTGTTTACCAATAAGTCAACTATTAGTTGACTTTCCCAACTCTAAAGCTACTTTTAGAGACTAAGTGTCTCAATTCCTTCTATAACCCCTCCGAACCCGAGCTAACCAAATCTAACACCTCATGAACAGTATAACCCAGCTATGACAAGGCAGAAACAGTGAAAAAAATGAAATTTCTACGGAACAACCGGCCGGGTCGTTACATTCTCCCCCTCTTAAACAAACGTTCGTCCTCGAACGGGTCTAGAAACATATCTGGAGTCTCAAACAAGTGAGGATATCTTCTCCGCATCTCCCGCGCGGTCTCCCAAGTAGCCTCCCCCACTGGATGACCTCTCCACTGAACCTTCACCGAAGCTATATCCTTGAACCTCCACTTTCTGACCTCGCGAGCCAAAATAGCCACTGGCTCAACCTCATATGACATATCATCCTCGAGATGCACTGTGCTGAAGTCCAAAACATGAGACGGGTCACCGACATACTTCCGGAGCATCGACACATGGAACACCGGATGAACACTCGACAAGCTAGGGGGGAAGGCAAGTCTGTAAGTGACCTCCCCAACCTTCTCAAGCACCTCAAAAGGGCCAATAAACCGGGGAATCAGCTTTCCCCTCTTCCCAAACCTCATAACACCCTTCATGGGTGACACCTTTAGCAGTACCTTGTCACCCTCCATATAAGACAAATCCCGAACCTTCAGGTATGCATAACTCTTCTTCCTAGACTGCGCCGTGCGAAGTTGCTCCTGAATCAACTTCACCTTCTCCAACGCATCTTGAACCAAGTCTGGGCCTAATAGCCTAGCCTCACCGGGCTCGAACCAACCAACCGGAGATCTACACCTCCTACCATATAAAGCCTCATACGGTGCCATCTGAATACTGGAGTGGTAGCTGTTATTATATGCAAACTCCGCTAGTTGTAGAAACTGCTCCCATGACCCACCAAAATAAATCACACAGGCACGCAACATGTCCTCTAAAATCTGAATAGTCCGCTTTGACTGCCCGTCAGTCTGAGGATGAAATGCGGTGCTCAACTCCACCTGAGTACCCATACATCTCTGCACGACCCTCCAAAACTGAGATGTGAACTGAGTACCTCTATAAGAAATGATAGAAACCAGAACTCCATGCAATCAGACAATCTCCCTGATGTAGATACCAGCTAACTTCTCTGAAGTATAAGTAGTACCAACCGGAATTAAATGTGCGGACTTGGTCAGCCGATCCACAATGAACCAAATAACATCAAAACCCCTCGAAGTCCGTGGAATCCCAACGACAAAGTCCATAGCGATCCGCTCCCACTTCCACTCCGGAATTTCTAACCTCTGAAGTAATCCACCGGGTCTCTAGTGCTCATACTTGACCTGCTGGCAATTGAGACACTGTGCTACATACTCAACAATATCTCTCTTCATTCGCCTCCACCAATACTGTTGACTCAGATCCTGATACATCTTCGCGGCACCCGGGTGAATGGAATACTGCGAGCTATGTGCCTCTGCTAATATCAACTCTCGAAGACCATCCACATTGGACATACAAATACGGCCCTGCATCCTCATAACACCGTCATCACCAATAGTCGCATCTTTGGCATCACCTCGACGAAACCTGTCCTGAAGAACTAACAAGTTTCGGTCATCATACTGGCGAGCTCTAATCTGATCGGGAAGCCATACTGGCTAATATCCGAGGAGGCTCTGACAAATACAACCTTACTAGCTACCCTGCTAAGGCGTGAACATCACGTGCCATGGGTCGCTCTGCTGCTGATAGATAGGCTAGACTCCTCAAACTCCCTGCTCGGCGACTCAGGGCATCGACCACTACATTGGCCTTTCCTGGATGATATAAAATGGTGAGATCATAATCCTTGAGAAGCTCCAACCATCTCCTCTGGCGCAAATTCAAGTCCTTGTGCCTCAGCAGATACTGCAAACTGCGATGGTCGGTAAAAATCTCACACTGTACCCCATACAAATAATGGCGCCAAATCTTTAAGGCATGAACGATTGCAGCTAACTCAAGATCGTGCACTGGATAGTTCTTCTCGTACATCTTTAACTGTCTAGATGTGTAGGCAATCACCCTACCGTCCTGCATCAATACCGCTCCCAAGACAACTCTAGAAGCATCACAATAAACTGTGTAAGAATCTGAACCAGTAGGAAAGACCAATACCGGAGCTGTGGTCAATGCTGACTTGAGCTTATGAAAGCTATCCTCACACTCATCAGACCATCTGAATGGAGCACCCTTCTGGGTCAATCTGGTCAAGGGTGAAGCAATAGAAGAGAATCCCTCCACAAAGTGACGGTAATATCCCGCCAAAACCAAGGAAGCTCCTAATCTCTGTAGCGGAGGACGGTCTGGGACAACTCTGCACCGCCTCAATCTTCTTCGGATCAACCTGAACACCCTCACTAGACACTACGTTCCCCAAGAAAGCTACTGAACCAAGCCAAAACTCACACTTGGAGAACTTTGCATAAATCCAATTAGTGAAAGTCATTTTTTCCTCTAGATTAGTGTCATGATCCAAAATCCACTATAGCGATGGCGCCTAACGCCGGTCAGACAAGACAATGATGATTGATCAACTTAATTACTCATTTTATTACTTTTGATATCATAAATTTCCCTTAACTAGATAATATGAAATAGAATTTACAGGGTAAAATGATAATAATTACGTGAACTACCATACTGGACATCCAGTAGAAACTCCCAAAACCAGGTGTCACAAGTGCATGAGCATCTAATAATGAATACAATAAAAAATACTACATCTTCCTGGAATACAAGTTAGACAGGAGAAATATAAATTACTTTGATGGAGATTATGTATGATGCGGATCGTGATAAGGAAATGCAGCTCGAGAAGTCTCTGGATAGCCGTGCCTCTGCACCCAGAGAACCACCAAAAACATATAGATACCTGCACAATAAGTGCAACAAGTGTAGCATGAGTAGGTAAATCAACGCTTAACCAGTAAGTATCTAGCCTAAACCCAGAGAAGTGGTGACGAGGGGTCGACATCGATACTTACTAGTGGTCCAATAAATAAAATGCAGAAGGAAGTAAGAAAATATGAGGTAGAGTAAACAAACAAAATAAACAAGTATAAATACATGGTATAACCCTCCTCTCAACAATAAATTCAAGCTCTCAATTAGCAATTACCTCCTCAACCGGAGTGTGTATGTATGTATGTATGTATGTATGTATGTATATATAGAATCTCACCCGATAAGTCGTCATAATTCAAATCAGGAAAACTCATAGATACACTGACTTCTTGTCGAATATTATGCACGATTCCATAAGAATATTTTATAGAAATGTTGAGGCATAGGACCCGATCCCATTATAATGTATACACTGCCGAGGGTCGAATGACACCAAACATAGATACATCTATCATACTGCCAAGGCGAACGAACCTCTCAGCATGGAAGATAATCCTACCGAGACGAACGGTCCGATCCCATCATATTGTGCGTAGTGAACCATAGACGTATCTATTGTATTGCCGAGGCGAACAACCCGATACCATTGTATAAGAAGTTTAACGGGTCCTTGAACCCACTCACGAATAAACATGTGAGTTATGAATTTTAAAGGAAACTTTTCGATGAAAACGCACAACGTGAGAGAAATTTAAGAGAAACACAAATTATTCCGCGGATTATCACGTAGCTCGTCACATCTCTAAAATAGCCAGTCTATCACCCTATGCAAGTCTAGTATCTAGTCGTACGCGAAATAAATGAATTAAATGAGCAATGATAACTCAAATAGTATAGTTATAGCATGGCGTGAACCTAAGTCTACTCGAAAAAAATAAGAAATTCTAGCATAATCACGTACATCCATTACCTCAGACGTGCATAGCTCCCACAACATGTAGCACATAAGAATATAATACCTACGGGGTAAATTCCCCCTGACAGGGTTAGGCAAGAGACTTACCTCGCTTTGAAGTTCCATAACCGGATCCAACACCACTCTAAACTCTCAAACCGATGTCCTTCTCTCCAAAACTAGTAAAATAATGTGCAAACCAATAAAAATATTTTCTAATACTCATAATAAATCAATTTATAACAATCCCCAACTCTACTCGAAAAGTCAATAAAATCAACCCCCGAGCCCACGTGCCCCAATTATTTTCAAAAATAAATATTACCCTCAACTCATATGGTCCATATCAAGAAATCATCCAATTTTGTCACTGAATTGACCCTCAAATCAAGGATTTACCATTTCTCAACTTTGAGGCTCAAAATTCAAATTTCTACAATTCAAATACGGATAAAAATAATAACAACCGGAAATATTCATGAAGAAACATCAAAATAAAGGTAATATATTCACCCCCTTGTTAAGACAAGAACAATGCCGCAAAAATCACCTCAAACGGATCTTTAGAACTCAAGATATGCTAAAAATACAAACATTCTCGGTTTAAAACACTGTCCAGATGATATTTCTTCATCGCCTTCGCTGGAGACCTTCGTGTTCGCGAGGAGTTTTTCGCGTTGACCGGTGAACCCAGAAATCCTTTTTCGCGTTCGCATAACCTCTCTCGCGTTCCCGAAGAACAAAGCTTCGCACCAGAAACCAACAATTTTTTCCAACACGGGAATTGGCATAACACTCCCATACAACATTAGAATTCAACAATTCTTATTGTTATGGCTCCATAATTACGATACAGGTCTAAACAGTTTAATCCAATCACATATTGTAATGACCCGGCTGGTTGTTTTGATATTATTAGACCTGATCCCTTATGTAGTGCTTTTTTGTATCTTTTTCTACTTATGTGATTTGTCGGGGGGTCTTGGTTGTGGTTTCGGAGTGATATGGGACACCTAGTCCCTAAAACGGAAATTTGAGTTCTAGGATTTTGACCATAGTTGGAACTGTGTGAAGACGTATCCGGAATGGAGTTCGTCGGTTCCGTTAGCCCCATGGGGTGATTTTGGACTTAGGAGCATGTCTGGATTGTATTTTGGAGGTCTGTAGCTGAAGTAGGCTTGAAACGTCGAAAATTGAATTTTTGGAAAGTTTGACCAGGAGTGAAATTTTAGATATTGGTGTCGAATTCCAAATCCGGAAGTCGGATTCGGTCTCTAATGTTAATTATCACTTGTGTGCAAAATTTTGAGTTAATCAAACATGATTTGATAGGTTTCGATATAAGTTGTAGAAGTTTGAAGTTTATTAAGTTTGAATGGGAGGGTGATTCGTGTTTTTAGCGTTGTTTGATGTGCTTCGAGGGCTCGACTAAGTTCGTATGATATTTTAGGACTTGTTGGTTTATTTGGCTGAGGTCCCGGGGGGCTCGGGTGGATTCCGGGCAGTTAACAGACTAGTTTTCGACTTAAAATATTTCAGAAATATTTGGTGTCTTCAGTTGCTGGTTTACTTTTATGCGGTCGCGTAAGAGGAGACGCGATCGTGGATCCTTGAATTAGACCGTCGCCTTATTGTTATATGCGATCGCAGGAGCTCGTCTGCGACTACGAAGTTTGCATGGCCATTGATACGCGAACGCATAACCCTTTTCGCGTTCGCAGCGTAAGTCAACTTAGCAGTGGTACGCGTTAGCGAATTGATATCCACATTCGAGTTGATTATTTTTAAACGGTTGGAATTTTGTTCTACGCGATCGCATGAGATGTTCCGCGATCGCGTAGTGTGAGCAGCTAGACGGAATATAACATTCCAAAATCAAGGGTTTAGCCATTTTTAACATAGCTTGAGATGGAGAGCTCGGATTTGGACGAAATGTTGAGGGATTTTTAGAGGCATCGATTGGGTACTGATTCTTCACTTGTTTTCGTTGTATCGCACTAATCTATCATTAATTCCATCCTTTAATTTCAGATTTGGGTTGAGAATATTGGAAAAAATGGGAAAAGTTCTTCAACCAATTTTTTGGGTTTTGAGTGAGATTTTGACATCGAATTTGAGTAATTTTGGTATGAGTGAACTCATGAGTGAATGTATGTTCATATTTTGTGACTTTTACCTGATTCCGAGACGTGGGCCTAGGTCGACCTTTTGGGGCGATTTTTTATATTCTTGTTAAATTCTTGATTTTATTGATTAGATTAGTATATTATAGTTGTATTTATGATATGTAATTGTTTTTTTCTAGATTTGGGCCATTCCGAGTCGGATAATCGACGAAAGGGCATTCTTATTGATTGATTGATCTTGGTTCAAGATAAGTGGCTTTTCTAACCTTGTGTGGGGGAAATCCCTTTAGTACTTGGTACTGTTATGATACTTCTGTGATATGTGATGTACGAGAGGTGACGAGTGCGTGCTCGATCTAATTGTTGTAAAATTCGGTTTTCCATGAGTAATAGCCTATTACACCTTAATTGAATTCCGTGTAGCATGTTTAGTTGAATTCCTGTATTTACTTGATTTGTATCAACCTTAGTTGTAGAATTCTTGTTGTTAATTGCTTTTTCCATCGATTTGAGCTATGTGTTTACTTTTGGACTACAAGGTGGTACCTCAGGTGATCCCCTTGTATATTTACTTTTGGGATTACGAGGCGGTACCTCAGAAGATCCCCTCGCATATTTACATTAGATACTACGAGGTGGTACCTCGGGAGATCCCCACGCTTATTCACTTTTGGGATTACAAGGCGGTACCTCGGGAGATCCCCTCACATATTTACTTTTGAGATTACGAGGCGGTACCTCGGGAGATCTCCTCGCATATTTACTTTTGGGACTACGAGACGGTATTTCGGGAGATCCCCTGTTGAGTATTTACTTTTGGGACTACGAGATGGTATCTCGGGAGTGCCTCTATTGTTATCTCACTGTGATGTGTAGTTATTTCTTAGTGAATTCTTTCTGTTAAATTCTACGTCTTTCTTCATTTTATTATATCATCTGTCTTTTTATTATATCACAGTAGGGCCCGGACCGACCTCGTCACTACTCTATCGAGGTTAGACTTGGCACTTATTGAATACCGTTGTGGTGTACTCATGCTACTCTTCTACACATGTTTTTTGTGCAGATCCAGGTGCCTCTTATCATCCCCGCTATTAGCTGAGAGTGCTTGCTGTTGTACGGAGACTTCAAGGTACATCTACCGCGTCTGTAGACCTCATATCCTCTTTTATTCCATCCTTTCCGTATTTTACTTAGATACTGGTCTATAGAGATACTAGTTCTTTTTTGTAGCTTGTGACTTATGATTACAGGGTTTTGGGAAAAATACTGTGTATACTTGAGTGTTGGGTTTTGTACATGCCGAGCGGTGTCTTATTAGTTATTTAATTATTCTGTTACTGTTTAGTTGTTAATTTTTCTTTGATTTCCATTTTTCATAAATTGTTAGGCTTACCTAGTTGTAGAGACTAGGTACCGTCACGACGTCTTACGAAGAGAAAAATTTGGGTCGTGACAAGTTGGTATCATAGCTCTAGGTTCATAGGTTTCATGAGTCAAAAGAAATATTAGTAGAGTCCCGCGGATCGGTACAGAGATGTATGTACTTATCTTCGGGAGGCTATGGAACTGTTAGGAAAAAATACACTTCTTTGATTCCTTGTCTTCGAAATTGTTGTCTTCGAAAATCTAAACAGTAATAACATTTATGGAAAGCAAGTAGACATGAAGCATCAGTATATAAAGATAACAATCTCCCTGCAAGGGCCAAGTAACAATATTTAACAAAAATCACAAGTTTCTTTCTCACAGAGCAATTTAATTGGTAAGAATAATAATAAGACTCTCAATCAAGCACATAGCATATACTATGCCGAGGCGTAAAGCCGAAGCGACACAGAAATTTAAATGTGTACTGCCGAGGGTCGAGCGGCACGAACCATAGATGCATCTATTACCCCGCTCGCGAATCGATCATGCGACGCGGTTGACATAAATATAAGGCTACCCCGCTCACGAATTATACATGCAACACGGGTGCTCGTAGATATACATAGAATTATCAGGAAATTCAGGAACTTATCATGGATTATTCTTAAATTCAGGGATTTAAACACTTAAACTTACACATAGCTTCCGAAATTCTCATGTTAATTTCAAGGGTAATAAGCAACCAGGAACACAAGTAAGGATACAGGTAAGGCACGTAGAGGCATGCTTGTGAAGTCCTAAATTCTACCCACACAATAGAGTAGTAGCTACGCACGGACTCTCGTCACTTTACGCGTACGTAGCCACCACAAATAAGGACAAACTCAATCGTTTACATTTACCTATGGGGACAATTCCCTCTTACAAGGTTGGAAAGAAGACTCACCTCGGGTAGAATCAACTTCCCGGTCAAGAACGCGCTCGAAACTCCAAATCTTACACCCGAGGACTCAAAACTAGTCAAATGATATATAAATATGTCAATGCATGCTCAAGGTATGGAAATTCTCCTACTTATTTAGTAAATTCAATGTTCTTGAAGAAATCTCAAAATACACCCCCGGGCCCACATGCTCGGACTCCGGAAATTTTCGAAGATAACACTCACATAGCCTAAGGGTCATTAATATATAAATTTTATATGATTTCATGGTAGAAAAGTGGTGAAATTCCCTAAAGTTCATCAACCCTAGGTTTTCACTCTAACCCCTATGATTTCCACTGTTTAGATGTT
Source organism: Nicotiana undulata (assembly GCA_005239495.1). NCBI lineage: Eukaryota > Viridiplantae > Streptophyta > Magnoliopsida > Solanales > Solanaceae > Nicotiana > Nicotiana undulata. Next base: position 36,091 of record ML274332.1, on the reverse strand, counting down.
AATCTACCTATGTTTTGGTCTAATAATCTAACATTTTAGTAGAATTTACTTACCTCTTAGTAGCTAGGTGGTGGAGAGTTCTTCCCAAGCTCTCAAGTCTTCAATGGAGGTGAAAAATGAAAGGAATGAAGGAAATCACATGTTTAAATGAAAATACACTGCCTGGCCTACAGGGGTTCCGCACCTGCGGTTCGAGGACCGGACCTGCGGTCTCGCGCCTGCAAGTTGGGGCTCGCACCTGCGGAGTTAGACGGGAAAGGATGGGCCCGCACCTGCGAAGTTGGAGACCGCACCTGTGGTTCCGCTCCTGCGGAACTAAATCCGCACCTACGGCATTTCCGCACCTGCGAGGCTGGGACCGCAGGAGCGGTCCCGCACCTGTGGCTGGGCAACCGCACTTGCGGTCACACCGGATCAGGTGCACCAGCTGCAATTTCAGCTGGTTTTGGGCCTCGTGTGGTGTCCGGGAGGCACCTGAGCCCACCCGAGCCCCCGTCCAATTATAACAACAAGTCCTAAATCGTAAAACGGACTCGCTCAAGCCTTCAGAACACCCGAAACAACGCTAAATCTCAAAATCACCCCTCAAAACCCGGATCAAACTTAAAAATTTCTAAGTTTTTGAATTCGGTTTCAATGCGCCGAACCGACCTATACTAATCGGAATGACACCAAATTTTGCAGGCAAGTCATGAATGACATCAAATTTCAAAAGGAAACTCTATTTCGCTATCTGGCGTCGAAACGCTCCCGGGTCATCAAAAACCCATTCCTAACATACGTAAAAGTCTGAAAATCATCATACGAAGCTACTAGAATCGTCAAAATTTGATTCCGAGGTCGTTCACTGAAAATGTTGACCGAAGTCAAACTTGGATTTAAAAGCCAACCTTAAGGAACCAAGTGTTCCTATACTATTCCAAACACTTCCAAATCCCGAACCACCCATCCTCGTAAGTCACAAATCACGATAAGCCACTACAAAAGGTCTTATTTAAGGGAACGGGGTCCGAATACGCAAAACGACCAGTCGAGTCATTACAGTTCATCAGAGTCTCAGAGACGCATGGCGCGTAGAGTTTGAGAAGCTGCGCCAGGGTGCTATGACTGTGTCAGAGTATATAATTTGCTGCACTGATTTGACCCGACATGCACCAGCCTTGGTTGCCAACTTTTGGGAGAGAGTCCGTCGGTTTAACGAGGGACTCCACCCCAATATCAAGTTTAGCATGTCCCGAGAGTTGGAGATGGATATTTCTTACCACTAGGTTGTGAGTATTGCTAGAATATTGGAGGGTATGCTTGCTCGCGAGAGAGATGAGAGGGAGGCCAAGGGGTTTAGAGATTCTGGAACTTATAATGGTACTCGTGCCCCAACTGCAGTTCGTCATGCTAGGGGCTATGTAAGTCGCCCCGTTCATTCAGCACTTACAGTCACCAGTGGTATTCCGGCCTATTCTAGGCCCCGAGAGCCTTATTATGCACCCCCAGTATCTAGTGCACCTCCCGCATGGGGTGCTTTTAGCGTTCAGTCCAGCAAACCTGGCCCGATCCAGTCACAACAACCACGCCCTTCGAGAGCTTGTTTTGAGTGTGGAGACACTCGCCATATGGTAAGGGATTGTCCCAGGCTTAGGAGGGGTGCACCTCCACAGACTTCTCAGGCACCACGTGCTCCACCAGGTCCTTAGGCTATGATTAGAGCACCAACTACTGCCTCACCTGCTCAGCCAGCTCGAGGTGGAGGTCGGGGAGGTTGACGTCGCCCTAGAGGGGGAGGCCAGGCCATATATTATTCTCTTCCTGCTCGTACAGAGGAAGTTGCCTCCGACTCTGTCATTACAGGTATTGTTTCGGTTTATCATAGAGATGCACCGGTTTTATTAGATCCAAGATCCACTTATTCCTATGTGTCCTCTTATTTTGCTCCATATTTGGGCGTAGCCCGTGATTCTTTAAGTTCTCCTGTTTATGTGTCTACACCTGTGAAAGATTCATTTTTTATGGACCTTGTGTATCGGTCGTGTTCGGTGGTTCATAGTGGTTTTGAGACCAGAGACGATTTATTATTGCTGAGTATGGTAGATTTTGATATTATTTTGGGCATGGATTGGTTGTCGCCCCATTACGCTATTCTTGATTGTCACTCCAAGACTGTGACACTATCTATACCAGGATTGCCGCAATTAGAGTGGAGAGGTATATTATAGTATACTCCCAGCACAGTTATTTCATTTATTAAAGCTCAACGAATGGTTGAGAAAAGGTATGACATGTATCTAGCTTATGTGAGAGATGTCAATATTGATACCCATACAGTTGAGTCAGTTCCAGTAGTGAGGGAATTTCCAGATGTATTTCTAGCTAATCTTCTAGGCATGTCTCCCGACAGAGATATTGAATTTGGCATTGATTTGTTGCTGGGCATTCAGCCCATCTCTATTCCTTCATATCGTATGGCTAATACTGAGTTGAAAGAATTGAAGGAGCAGTTACAGGAGTTGTTTGATAAGGGTTTCATTTGTCCCAGTGTGACCTTAGGGTGCTCTAGTCTTGTTTGTGAAGAAGAATGATGGTTCTATGCGCATGTGCATTGATTATCGCCAGTGGAACAAAGTTACAGTGAAGAACAAGATCCATTGCCTCCCATTGATGACCTATTTGATCAGTTATAGGGTGCCAGAGTGTTTTCCAAGATTGATTTACATTCAGTCTATCATCAGTTGAAGATTCGGGAGCCAGATATATCGAACACTTCTTTCAGGACTCGGTATGTTCAATACAAGTTTCTTGTGATTTCATTTGGGCTGACCAACGCCCCAACAACATTTATGCACTTTATAAATAGTGTGGACCGTATCTTGACTCATTCGTCATTGTGTTTATTGGCGACATTCTGGTGTACTCTCGTACTAGGGAGGATCATGAGAAACACCTAAGAACTGTGCTTTAGACCTTGAGAGAAAAGAAGTTTTATGCGAAATTTTCCAACTGAGTATTGGCTAAATTCAGTGAAAATCTTTGGTCACGTGGTATTGAGTGATGGGATCAAGGTGGATCCGAAGAAGGTGGAAGCCATGCTGAGTTGGCCCAGACCGTCCTCAGCTATGGAGGTCCAAAGTTTTCTTTCTTTGGCGCGGTATTACTGCCAATTTGTAGAGGGTTTCTCATCTATTTCATCAACTATGACCAGGCTGACCCAGAAAGGTGCCCTTTCAGGTGGACAAAGGAGTGTGAGGAGAGCTATTAGAAACTCAATACAACTTTGACTACAACCCAGTATTTCTATTGCCTACAGGTTCAGGATCTTATACGGTATATTATGATGCGTCGGGGATTGGTCTCAGTGCGATGTTGATGCAGGACGGTAGGGTGATTGCCTACGTGTCGAGACAGTTGAAGGTGCACAAAAAGAACTATCATGTACACGACCTTGAGTTAGAAGCTATTATTCATGCCTTGAAGATTTGGCGGCACTATTTGTACAGTGTTCCTTGTGAGATGTACACCGATCACCGGAGTTTGTAGCATCAGTTCAGATAGAAGGATCTTAACTTGCGTCAGCGGAGGTGGTTGGAGGTGCTTAAGGATTATGATAATACCATTTTGTACCATATCGGGAAGGCCAACGTAGTGACCGATGCCTTGAGTCACCGGGCAGAGAACTTGGGGAGCTTAGCATATCTACCAGCAGTAGAGAGGCCATTGGCATTGGATGTTCAGGCCTTAGCCAACGAGTCTGTTAGATTGGATATTTCTGAGCTGATTCGAGTGTTAGGTTGTGTGGTCTCTCGGTCTTCTCTTTATGATCGTATCAAGGAGCGTCAGTATGATGACCCCCATCTGCTTGTTCCTAACGACAAAATTTAGTATATTGATGCTAAGGAGGTCACTATTAGAGATGATAGAGCATTGAGGATGCAGGGCAGACTATATATGCGCAATGTAGATGGCTGGCGCGAGTTGATTCTCCAGGAGGATCACAGTTCGTGGTACTCAATTGATCCAGGTGCTGCCAAGATGTAGCAGGACTTGAGGTAGAATTACTGGTGGATGAGAATGAAGAAGGACATAGTGGAGTATGTAGCTCGGTGTCAAAATTTCCAGCAGGTAAAGCTTGAGCATCATCGGCCAAGTGAATTGCTTCAGAAGTTAGAGATTCAGGAGTGGAAATAGGGGCAAATCACTATGGATTTCGTTGTTGGGCTTCCACGGACTCAGCAAAAGTTTGATGTATTTTGGGTGGTTGTGGACAGGCTGACCAAGTCATCTCATTTCATTCTTATGATGACTACCTATTCTTCCGAGCAGATGGCTCAAGTTTATATTTGCGAGATCGTCAGGCTTCATGGTGTACCGGTATTTATCATCTCTGATCGGGGTACACAAATTACATCACGGTTCTGGAGGGTCGTACAACATTAGTTGGATACTCGAGTGAAGTTGAGCACAAGATTTTACCCTCAGATAGACGGACAATACGAGCGTGCTATTCAGATATTAGAGGATATGCTCCGTACGTGTGTGATAGAGTTTGGAGGTTCGTGGGATCATTTCTTGCCACTTGCAGAGTTTTCCTACAACAACAATTATTAGTCGAGCATTCTGATTGCACCGTATGAGGCTCTGTATGGTAGGCGATGTCGGTCTTCAATGGGTTGGTTCGAGCCAAGCGATCCTAGGCTATTGGGTATAGAGTTGGTTGAGGATGCTTTGGAGAAGGTTAAGGTGATTCAGGATCGACTTCGCACAACCCAGTCTAGATAGAAGAGTTATGCGGATTGGAAGAATCTCCATGTTGCATTCATGGTTTGAGAACATGTCTTGCTCTCGGTGTCACCCATGAAGGGTTTTATGAGGTTCGGGAAGAAGGGCAAGCTGAGCCCAAGGTTTATTGGTCCATTCGAGGTCTTGCAGCGTGTTGGGGAGGTGTCTTATGAGCTTGCCTTACCTCCCAGCCTAGTAGGAGTTTATTCGGTATTTCATGGTTCTATGCTCCGGAGTATCACAACGACCCGTCTCATGTGTTGGATTTCAGCTAAGTCTAGTTAGACAAGGATTTATCTTATGTTGAGGAGCCGGTGGCTATTTTGGACATGCAGGTTCGGAAGCTGAGGTCAAAGAACACTGCTTTAGTGAAGGTTCAGTTGAGGGGTCAGCTGGTCGAGGAGGAGGCTTGGGAGGCCAAACATGATATGCGCAGTCGTTATCCTCATCTTTTCACCACTTCAGGTATGTCTATATAGTCATTCGAGAACGAACGATTATTTTAAGAGGGGAAGGATGTAACGACCCAACTGGTCGTTTTGAGAGTATTAACCCCAATCCCCTATTTACAACTTCCCCGTATCTTATTCTGCGTATGTGGTTTCGGAGTGATTTGCGACACCTAGTCCCTAAAATGGAATTTTGAGTTGTAGGATTTTGACTGTAGTTGGAACTACGTGAAGACGACTCCGGAATGGAGTTCATCGGTTCCGCTAGCTCCTTTAGGTGATTTTGGACTTAGGAGCGTGTCCGAATTGTATTTTTGAGGTCATTGGCAGAATTAGGCTTGAAATGACGAAAATCGAATTTTTGAGGAGTTTGACGGGGAGTGGACTTTTTGATATCGGGATCGGATTCTGATTCCGGAAGTTAGAGTAGGTCCCAAATGTTAATTATGACTTGTGTGCAAAATTTGGGGTCAATCAGACGTGAATTGATAGGTTATGGCATCGGTCGAAGAAGTTTGAAGTTTCAAAGTCATCAAGTTTGAACTGGAGGGCTGTTGATACCCAATTTTTTCCAAAATATTTTAAAATTTGCATATATGCTTTCAAAATCACTTTTCATGATAACTGGCCTTTTTCCATAATTTCCATATTTTGGTTAATTTCCTTTCCAATTTATTCAGTATTTTTATTCAATAATTAGGCATAAATTGCATTATAAATAATTTCAAAATATTTCCCAGCTCAATGTATCATTTTTAAATCCTATTAGGATTTAATTATTTCATAAATTACCCAATTTGACATTATTTAGCTATAACTACAGCAATTTTATAATTATAGCCTAATTATACGTTTTATACCATTTAAACCAATAACTAGTCATTTGAGATATATATATATATATATATATATATTTTAATATTAGCTAATTACCTTAATCTCATTTATTTGGCATTATTTCATTTTTTTATAATTACTAGCTATTTTTATTAATTATTTATCTATTTTAAAGGGTATTTAACTAATAGCCATCTTTTAATTTCAATTGTAGCCTAAATTAAACCCAATACCCCAATTAAATAGACCAAATTACCCAGCCCAAACCTGAATTTCTACCCAGCCCAGACCTAAATTTCTACTCGGCCCAACCCTTCAATCAATCTGAGTCATTGATAAATTTGAATCAACGGCCCAGATTAATAGTTAGCTTAATTAACTCCTAATGACCTACCCCCCCTTCCCCTCATTATTCACTCCTCTCACATTATATCTCTATCTCTCTAATTCTCTCTAGAGACTTCCAGTCTCTTCTTCCCCGATGAAGATGGTTCATCTCCTCGGGCCACTTCCCTCGCCGGAAACCATGGTCTCTCATCCTCTCTTGGTTACTGCTTCACCCCGTGCCGGTCTAGTGACACCCTGAGGCCCTCAGATAACTTGGAGCATTTCAACTCCTCCCATGGTTCCTCATGCCATCTCCGGCCTCCTCCGGCCATCTAAGTAAGATCTGTGACCTCTCCGGCTAAAGCCGACAAAACTTTAAGGTTTTCTCATTTTCTGGGTTCTCTGAAACCCTAAAATCTAAGATTTTCCGATTTTCTTTCAGGTCTATGATATATTATGTCTACCTTAAGCTATTTTGTTGTTTTCCCAAAAGTTCTCTGATTTTTTCTAAGAAATGACTCTTCATTGTCAACTAGGGTTTTGTGACCTCTCTTTTGAATGATTTTCCTATGATTTTTAGAATCTTCCTAGAATCTCTACTATGTTTTGGCAATTTGTTTAAGTTTCTCTCCTTATCTGACTCGTTGTGATGAAAACCCTAATTTTAGACCTAAACCGTGAAACTACTGATTTGCCTGTATGTTTGCATATGTGTTTATGTTTCATTGATATTTACCCTATGTTGTTCATCTTTGATTCTTCTTGCTGCCTGTCTATCTCACTGCTTATTCCATAACTCACAAGATCCCTAATTTCATGTACTAGGGTTTCTGATATTCCTCCTTAAACGTCCGTGTTATTTCATGTTAATTCTCTTGAATTAGTAGTATGCTTGCTCGAATCCTTGATTCTATGCTATTTGTTACTCAATTATTTCCTGACTTATTGCTTTTCTTATAATGTGGTTATTCCGTTTATACACAGGGATCTCTATTCACTAGTTGTTGTTTGAATCCCTGATTCACTATGATTTGAAAGTCTTGCTGATCTCCTATGAGATATTCTTACTGATTTCAAATCTCTAATCTATTTCTTACCTTGATTCGTTACTGTTGATTTATATTTCTTCCTTAATTAATATTTTCTGAACCTAGTCTCAATTGTCTGCTTTATTTGGTTTATGTGCATAGTAACTTTCCTTAATAATGTTTACCTACTAGCAGTTTGAGTTCAACGTTCAATTAAGGATTACCTAATGGGATGTTATGAACACTATTTTACGTTCTTTCATTATTTGTCACTCACCGTTTGAATAATTCCATTAATTCTAGGGATATTTGTACTGATTTTATAATTAATTGATTCTCTGAGTCCCATAATTACTTGGCAGTCTGATTTTTACCTTATTTTCACATAATTCCAAACTGTATATATATACTCTATACATGCATTGACACATACAGACACACATGGTTCTGAACTCTCTCTCACAACTAAACTTGCTTTCTCTCTCTCTGTCTCTCTCTCTCTCTCTCTCTCTCTCTCTCTCTCTCTCTCTCTTGATAATACTTGTTACTAGTTTGAATTAGCCGGCCACAAGCCAAGGCTAATTATTGGGCCTCTCTCTAACTTCTGCTTTGGTATTACTATTTCTCATATACTGGTATGTCCTAATTTCAGCTTAAGTTTCAAAAGCAATATGTTTCCTTGGTACTTCAATTCACCCTGCTCCTAATATGTTTTACTAATGGTTTTTGTTGTTCAAACTGCAATTAGCATGTCTACTATCCTGCTCTACTATCATGATTCTCAATGTGCCCTTTCCTTTAGACTCAGCATGTTTATGAAGTATTATGCCCCTTAGCATACCCCAATGTTATTCTGCCCCACTTATGATTCCTGGCCTACAACAATCTGTGATATATGTTACTTAGTTCCTTTGTAATCCGGAAGTACATGCTATACTTAGAACCACCCAGTATCTCTCTGATTCTGAGTTTATGTGTAACTCTGCCTATTGTGTTCCTATCCCTATGTGCTTTGTACTTATCCCCAATCCCTCGTCCCCCTGTTTGTGAATGCTGCACTTGTCCTAGTTCCTGCTTCTTTTTCTATGTGTGCTCTGTTGGTATGTTGTCTATGCTGATGGCCTTACCTTTTTAAAACTATTTCCCCTAAACCTCTCTCTTTTCTCTCAAAAACTATTTTAAAACTATTTTCTACTCAAACTCCTCAAACTATGAGCACTTTAACTATAATCTTAGGCCCTTTAAGATCTACCCCTCTTGTGTGAGCATTGCCTTGGGACCCTTGAACTCCCTCTGAACTTTGACACACAAGAGTTGGCCCTTCCCCACTGCACTTACTCAATCTTGGCTATGAGATCTGGATGTGAGCACTGCCCGGGATCCTCTGAGGTCCTTAGGGAACTCTGACACACGCGGATTATGAAGAGTAATGAAATAACAGTACATGACATTGAGGACCTGGATACTTGGGCCTACTATGGAAGGATCCCTATAGCTAACTTCTTCTTTTCCTATTTTAATTATGTAATTCAGATTCCAAGGCTTGTAATAATTTGTAAATACTATTCTGGGACTGGATAGTGAAAAATGGGTGGGGTATGCATGCTATAGTATAAGTATGGGTAGATATCATGCTTCTTTAGGTTTATTGTTTTCTATGTGCACACTAGTAACCATGTCTAGGGATCAAGCATGCCATGCATTTGTCACTTATGTTGATACATATGCTTTTCTTTCAGCATATCATCCTCACTTAGAAAATCATGTTCATAGGATCAGTAATAACAATGAAAAATTTCTATCATGTGATTCTGAAAATGTAATCTAGATCATGCCTTAAACAAGTGTTAACAAAATCTGCAATACTTTGACATGTTATACGTAGAGACCCTATTCTAGGGAAACAACGAATAAACAAGTCACTCTAATATTTGCTGCATATTTTGAAAGCATATAACTGCATACATTTAGAAGATCCTGCCTAGGATTTTTCATACAAACCATTATGTATCTCTATACGTGCATATTAGACATCATGTTTTAGGATCTCATTCAACGCCTAGTTTAACTACTGATGCATGAGAAAGGCCTAACGAACAATCCCCCCATGTTTTCATAACTGGTATTAATTCCACATTTTTCTAAGTACAACATGTTTAGGCAACACAACTCAAACAGTCTCTTTAATAATCCGAGTAATTACTGAGCCTTATTCCTACGCCTAGGCAAGCCTTAGGTGGTTGAATAATTAAACTGAGAATATGCATTCCTGTATATGTTGCTCAATGCTTAACAAGTTTTTTTGATCAGTAGGCAAAACTGATTAGGGTTTCCAAGTAAATAAAAATAACCTGCTTTTCTGTTTATCTTCTGAACTCACTTAGACACCATATCTTAGGTTTCTGAATCTAAATACTGTCCTTATTTGTGTTTGAGTCGTGTTGTTATGTGCATTATATGCGGAGGTGAATTTGAGCCTCTTACAGGCTCCTATGTGTTCCCATTTACTGTAGTCCTATGTGTTCTTTATTTGTCGCCTTAGAATTTTACCTTTCAAACCTGAGGGTCTGCCCAGTACCTCCCTTTTAGTATAGTAGTCCTAACCTCCTCCGGGACTAATAGGAAGGAGCGGGTAACAACATGCAATAGAGTTCGTAACCAACACATGCTTTAGTTACCTTCACGTGGTGGGTAAGGGTAAAATATGGACATTATGACCGATGCGCTAATACCACGTGTAGCCCCTCTTTGAGGAGTGTCATACTGGGTATTGCATTGATGTGATCCATATCATCACAAACCTAGGATATCTTTTACTTGAAATGTTTAGATTAAAACTTTTTTTTTTCTAACTGTTTTCAAACACCTTGTATGCTTAAGGACTTAAACCCCCTCTTATTTGTTTGTTTGCTAAACCGTACAAATTCACAAAAGCTATTTGGCCAGGAACCACACTTGTGGATCCTGAGGGGTGCCTAACACCTTCCCCTTAGGATAATTTTAAGCCCTTACCCTATCTCTTGTTAACAACGTAGTTTTAAATGAACCCTTTAGGTGCCTTAACGCACCTTTAAAATCGTTAGGTGGCGAATCTCAAAAAATGCAAACCCCTTCCCAAAAGGAAAGAGTTGTCTCAACCCAAAATGTCCCGAACCCGATCTCCACGAGGAAAAAGGGGGTGCGACAGCATAGCGACTCTGCTGGGGATATTTAGGCTTTTACCGTTACAAACCACTTTGTGAATTTTTCTTAGTTTGATATTTGTGCCCTTTCCTTTTCCATTTTATGTGAGATTAATTGTTTATCTCTTTCAAGTATTTGTTCCTTTCCAAAAAAAATAGCAAAACTGACATGTTTCTTTGTTTTCCTTTGTAACCGCTTTAAATTATAACTGTTGTATTTACCGCTTTCTTAAAAGTGAAAATACATGACAACCTGCTTTTAATTCTTATTATTGCATAACCATGCTCGACATTCATACAACACTCATGCCAAAACAAATACTATAGCAACGCTTGATGAGTGGTTTTGCTCTTTCTATATTATTACCCCCTAAATTCGGAAAGGCTTATTTGCGGTTAAACTAGTCGATCAGCGGTGCAGTCGACGGTTTCGTGCCTTCCACCTTGAGTTGTCCGCTCAAGGGTACCAGTCTAAAACCCCATAGAAACCTTACTTTGTTGTATTGTTGTATGCATCATGGTCAAACCTAGCCAAGCTAAAGTGTTGTCCGCACTATAGCTTTTAAGATAGCCTTATCCAAAAGTCCACCGCTTTCCTAAACCCAAATGGACATCATCATGTTCTGTGCATTCCTTTGGAGAACTAAATGCTTCATGCTAATTTTTTATATTAAATAGACGAGTCCGGTGGGGGTGAGGGCCTAACCTTATTTTCCTTGCATAAATATGAGGCACGAAGTCCCCAGATTTGACATGGTCTCCAAAATCCACCCAAGACTACTGAGTTGGTGGGAAGATCTACACTCCAGTGACAAAACTCTCGTCAGAAAATACTTGGGCAACCTACCATCCCTCCTAGAAATATAGCCTAACAAAATGATAATAGAGGCTGCTACCTTATTCTGGGATTGCGAAAGGTCCGTGTTCCGCTTTTGGGACATTGAAATGACGCCTTTACTGGAGGAAATAGGAGGACTGGATGGCGTAGTGTGGGAAACCCTGGGGTTGCTGATGCCTGAGAACCGCACAAGCAAAGGTTTCCTTAAGATGATGGGTCAGAAGAAGAATGCGGAACATGTATGCTTGAAGGAATCATACATACCTTTTGATTATTTGTACGAGAGGTACAGCCACAGCAAATCATACCGTACCTACCATGACGAGTTTGCTATCACCTCCCTGGGACACATCCATCGTAGAGTGTTCGTCTTCATGTTCTGATTTTTGGGTTTGATCGTGTTTCCAATGAAGAAGGAAAGAATTCACACTAGACTGGCAATGGTGACTAAGACTCTAATGGAAGGGATTGATGGGCAAGACTTCAGCATTGTGCCTATCATTGCAGACATATATCAGGCCTTGGAGAAGTGTCAACAAGGAGCAAGACATTTCGAGTTTGCAATCTATTACTTCAACTTTGGCTCATGGAACACCTCCAAAGAGGTGAACACCGACAAGACATTCATCGAAAGATCTGGGATGACCACATCGCTTTCCATCACCCAAAGCGAATGAATTATATCCTCGACATGTTCGCTCAGTCTGAGAATGCCGAAATATTGGTCGAGCTCTTTGATAATCTGACTGAAGAACAGGTTCAATGGATGTTTGAGTGGTTTCCGACAAATGAGTTCATCATCCAATCCTGAGATGCACCATTTCTGATACTGATTGGTTTAAGGGGGACATACCCTTACGTCCCTCTTCTAGTTATGAGGCAAACGGGTAGGAAGAAAGTCATACCCAGGGTAGACAAAATGAGCCATCTTCGAGCAGACTTCAAAAATGATGACAGTCTTCACAAGTGCCAAGCCCAGCATCTGTGGCACTGCAAGATTATACATGAGAAGGACACCATCGAGCCAGATAGGTATCATGCCGATTGTAACCCTTTCTATCCTGGTTGGTTAGAAGATAATCATGGTAATCAAAGCAAGCCAGGTACCTCCGAGGTCACAGGGTTATAGATGAAAAGGCTGAAGCGCAAGTCAAGTTAAACCAGCTGCGCAAAAGGATCCGTGAGTGCGAGGATGAACACCACGAAATACGTGAATCAAACAAGAAGATGATCGAGGAGTGGAAAGACATGGCTATCAGCACCAACAAGAGGTTGGTATACTTAGAACGAGGTATAGTCAAGCTGGAGGAGAAATTCATCAAAAGGGTCGAAGACAGCCAAAGAGCTGAGGGAACTGAAGGAGGATATCTAGCCAGAACATACCTGTTGCTGGGACTTCATGAGCTGGGAAAGTTGTTCGAGGGAAGAAGGAATGTCGAGTCTGGGGAAGGTCCTTCTGGGACCAAATAGATAGGAATGTCTTTATTTTTCTCTGTCAATGTAATTACGCCAATGGCCATTAGTGACTTTTATTTTTCGTATATTTAGTTTAGTTTTGGGATTTGTCTATTTTCTTATCAATAAAATTAGGCATTTAGCATTTTAAGTTCTCCAAGTCAACTTGTTGCTAGGCCTACCTCGGGCATAAAGAGGTTCCCAATTTAGGACACACTTTACATTCCCGGCGCTATGTGTTTAAATACATCAATATTTTTCATAATCCTCACTAACTTGGCTACCTTTTGTTTTTGTTTCCTTTCTTTATTATTCCCCTCCCCAAAGGTTAGTTCGTGAACTCTGGCATCATCAGCTTATCTCACAAGATCCAAGGGCCCTCCACATACTCCTCCTCTTAGCCCACCTAAAGGCAAGAACAAAGGCAAGAGTAAGATGGAAGAATCCAGCAACACCAGGAAGGAGAATATGGTTGAACGACTAGAGGCCACTGACGTCCGAGGTATTCAGGTCCTAAATGAGAACATGTCACCACTAGAATAGAAACTGCTGAAATTTCAAGAAGAGCTCGATCAGGTTTGAAATCTGGCCAACCTGTCATTTTCCCTCAACGTCCCAGACGTCAATTTCCTAAACACTCAAAACCATACACCTCCACAAAATATCCCAAGACAACAGAATCATCACACCACTCCGCCAAAGAACCAAACTCTCCCGACGCAATGCAATACTTGCCACACTTCAAACAACACTCCATTACTTATCCCAGAACCTCAGAACCCCACAAAGGACCATTTCCACAATCCCATCTATGTGGAATCCATACACTCAACTCCACCTATCCCACACCCGTCCGAGTCCGATGAAAAGGACCTGCTTATCAAGAACCTGGCTGAGGAAATAAGGAAGCTGACCAGCCGAGTTCAGGGTGTTGAAGGAACCAAGGGAATCAAAGGGTTGAATTATGAAGACCTCTGTATACAACCTGATGTCGAACTGCCCGAGGGGTACAAACCTCCGATGTTTGAGATGTTTGACGGTACTGGTGATCCGAGGGTCCATCTAAGGACCCATTGTGACAAGCTAGTTGGCGTAGGAAAGGATGAAATGATACGCATGAAGCTGTTCATGAGGAGTTTGAAGGGAGATGCATTCACTTGGTACATCGACCAAGATCCCAAGAAGTTGTCAAACTGGGTAGGTATGGCGTCTGACTTTATGGACATATTTATATTCAACACAGAGAACGCACCAGACGTGTTCTATATCCAGAATTTGAAGAAGAAGCCCACAAAGACATTTCGCGAGTATGCTACTCGCTGGAGGTCCGAAGCTGATAAAGTCAGACCTGCTTTACAAGAGGAGTAGATGAACAAGTTCTTTGTCCGGGCCCAGGACCCGCAGTACTATGAACGGTTGATGATTATTGAGAATCACAAGTTCTCCGACATTATCAAATTAGGGGAGCGGATTGAAGAAGGTATTAAGAGCGGTATGGTCACAAATTTTGATGCCTTTCAAACTACAAACAAGGCTTTACAGTTCGGTGGTGTGTCTAAGAAAAGGGACGTGGGAGCTGTAATGGTTGCACAAAGAGCCAAATCCCCACTCAAATACCAAATTTATCCAACACCTCCACTCACATACCAGCCAACCCCGAATTACCAAGCACCCTCACCTCCATACCAGGCTCCTCCACCAACTTACCAATCTCCACCACCCACATATCAACCTACTTCACCCATAGACTCACAACCCTCTCCCGTTTACCATACTTACAATTCCCAAACATATCATTACCAATCACCCCGTACCCATCAAAACTTCTCTAGACCTCGACCTAATTTTGATCGCGGACCTCCAAAATAGTACACCGCCATAGCTGAACCCATTGACCAGCTGTATGAGAAACTCAAAGCTGCCGGTTACGTCACCCCTATCCCTGCTGCAACCCATGAGAACCCTTCTCGGTGGGTTAACGCAAACAATCCTGTGCATACCATTCCGGAATGAAGGGGCACACCATCGATGAATGCCGATCTTTGAAAGACAAGATACAATCCCTGATTGATAACAAGATCATTGTGGAAAAAGATCCTGCTCCGAACGTCCGCAACAACCCTTTGCCAGACCATAAGGGTGGAGGTATCCATATGATTGAAATAGAAGATGATTGGGACCCCGAGGGATCAATCGGGTTGATCGCAGAAGGCGATGGCCCAAAGAAATCTGCAATCACTCTCAACCCGATCATAGTCAAGATTGAACCATCTGAGGACACTAAGATGAATATGTCTATACCACTTGAGTTTGAAGCAGCTCCACCTGCAAAGACACCAGTGCCGATTGAAGTTGAGTTCGTATCTCCAGAAAATGCACCGGCACCATTTGAGGTTGTAGTCTTGCCACCACAAACACATATTTCATTTGAAGTAAGGATGGCCACACCAGTTCCGGTGGAAATGTCGACCACGCCACCCTTCTACACAAATGTTATCCCTTGGGACTATACGACCGAGGCAAGAAGGAAAGGCAAGGTCAAAACTGAGGAAGTTGTCGCAACACAGGGCATGGCGAGAACTGGTAGGGTCTATACCCCCGAGCATCTGGCCGAATCAAGCAAGCAGGCTGCCAACCGACCTCCCCTTATTAAGACAGGTCCAGATGACCTTTGGAGGAAAGTACAGGCTAAGGAGTATTCGGTCATCGACCAGCTGAACAAGACGCCAGCACAAATATCCATCCTGCTTTTGCTGCAGAATTCCGAGATACACTGAAGTGCTCTGTTGAAGGTGTTGAGTGAGACGTATGTACCAAACAACATCACTAGTGGGGAAATGGCCAATATGGTGGGCCAAGTATTGGAAAGTCACAAGATGACTTTCCATGAGGACGATCTGCCTCCTGAAAGATTGGGCCATAACAAAGCACTACACATCACTATGCAATGCGATGATTATTTCATCACCATAATCTTGATCGATGGAGGATCTGGTCTTAACATTTGCCCGTTGATAACACTCAACAAATTGGGTAAAGGGATGCATGAGATAAAGGACGGAGCGATCAATGTGAAAGCTTTCAATGGATCTCAAAGGTCCACTATTGGTGAGCTAACCCTATGCCTGCAAATGGGACCAACAAGGTTCTAGGTGGACTTCCAAGTGATAGATGTGCCAGCGTCCTACAATCTGTTATTGGGACGACCATGGATCCATGATGCTGGGGCCGTAGCATCAACGCTACATCAGGCAGTGAAGTTCGAGTGGAACCACCAAGAGGTGATTATTCACGGCGATGGTAGTAACCCTATTTTCAACCGCCAGACTATTACGGTGATCGAAAGTAGAAGAAAGCTGGGTGGAGAAACTTACCACCACATTGAACGGGTCAATGCCATCGATAAGGACAAATGGTAGGATAGAAAGATTGAGAGTATACTAAACTGGAATGGGTACGAGCTTGGCAAAGGGCTCGACAAGAACCTTCAAGAAATCTCCAAATCTATCAAGATCAAAAGCCTTGGCACCACCTTCGTTCTGGGATACGACTATACTTGGAAAGAGTACAACGACTGGTCGCCACCTTGGCACGGTCATTACTACCCACTAGAGAAGCTGATACCGCATATGGAGTAGACCTTCCAGTAGGCTGGCATTATCTATGGATCAGACGAAGAAGAAGCACTTGCAGCAATAAGGAACTTGTTTTTGGAGGACAATGATATTGATTTATATGTTATTCTCGAGGAGGAGGGGGAGGAAAGACCTTCCATATAGGCTGTGAGCAGAGGGACATACCTCAAAAATTGGACCATCAAGACAACTAAAGACCGGCGAGCCTCGAGGTAGCAAGTCTAAAACAAGCATTACTTACCGTTTTATTTACTAAAATGATTTTTTCTTTCCGCATTTTTTAAATTCCCGCAATAATATCCTCAATGTTCAAAAACAGTTATTCAATTTATCAAAGCATTTTCTAATTTCTCTTATTTATTACTAATACTTTCTCTCATTACTTTATCTATACATCATTATTATTACTTGTCTTAATGAACCAATGATCGTGACATGCAATGAGACAACGCGACAAACAGACATCAAATTAGATGAAGATGATATACCCGAAGAGATCGTCAAATAAGTTGAAAACTTTGAGAACAGACCCAAGTCCAACCTAGACGAGACTGAAATTATCAACCTGGGAGATTTGGAAAACGCCAAGGAAACATGGATCAGCATTCATTTGTCACCATCAGAAAAGAAAGAATACACAGAGTTTTTGAAAGAGTGTGAGGATATCCTCGCCTGGTCGTATGATGACATGACTGGTCTAAGTACGTCTATTGTGGCTCACAAAATGCCAACCAATCCAATGTGTCCATCGGTAAAGCAGAAGCTCACAAAGCTTAAACCCAACATGAGTTTGATAATTAAGGAAGAAGTTACCAAGAAGATCAACCACAAAGTTCTCATAGTGGTTGAGTACCCCACATGGTTAGCCAACATTGTACCTATTCCAAAGAAGGACGGGAAGGTCAGAGTCTATGTCGACTACCGGGATCTCAATCGGGCCAGTCCGAAAGACGACTTCCCTTTGCCAAATATACACATCCTGATTGACAATTGCGCCAAGCATGAACTACAATCATTCGTGGATTGCTTAGCTGGTTATTATTAGATATGGATGGATGAGGAAGATGCTGAAAAAACGGCTTTCATTATTCCGTGGGGAGTGTTCTATTACAAGATGATGCCAATTGGCCTGAAGAATGCGGGGGCCACCTACATGAGGGCTATGACCACCATATTCCACGACATGATTCACAAGGAGATCGAGGTATATGTGGATGATGTTATTATTAAGTCCAGGAAAGCCACGGACCACATAGAAGATCTGAGGAAATTATTCAATAGGTTGCGGAAATATAACCTGAAGCTGAACCCCGCGAAGTGTGCATTCGGAGTTCCTGCTAGGAAGTTGCTGGGATTTATTGTGAGCCGCGGGGGAATAGAATTGGATCCGTCAAAAGTCAAGGCCATTACAGAACTGCCGCCACCAAGGAGGAAGAAAGACGTGATGAGTTTCTTGGGGAGGCTTAATTACATCAGCCGGTTTATTACACAGTCTACAGTTATCTGTGAGTCGATCTTCAAGATGCTGAAGAAGGACGCTGAAACCAAATGGACCGATGAGTGCCAAAAGGCTTTCGATAGAATCAAGGAATATTTGTCAACACCGCAAGTCTTGGTGCCACCTGAGCCAGGTAGACCTCTGTTACTCTGCCTTGCTGTGTTAGATGGAGCTTTCGGATGCGTTCTGGGGCAGCACAACGAAACAGGAAGGAAGGAACAAGCTATTTACTATCTCAGCAAGAAGTTCACTTCGTATGAGTGTCGGTATTCTCTTCTGGAACGCACCTGTTGTGCTTTGACTTGGGTCGCTCAAAAGTTAAGGCACTACTTCTGTGCCTACACAACATATCTCATATCAAGGATGGATCCATTAAAGTACATATTTCAGAAGCCCATGCCCACTGGCAAGCTGGCCAAGTTGAAAATCCTACTGGGCGAGTTCGACATTGTTTATGTAACTCAGAAAGTAGTCAAGGGACAGGCACTGTTAGACCATCTCGCTGAGAACCCTATGGACCGAGAATACGAACCCCTAAAAACGTATTTCCCCGATGATGAGGTATCATTCATAGGAGAAGACATTGCAGAATCCTATGACGATTGGAGGATGTTCTTCGACGGAGCAGCGATCTCAAGGGGGTTGGCATTAAAGCAGTCCTAATATCGAAAACTAGCCAGCATTATCCGTTGTGCACCAAACTAAGATTTCCCTGCACCAACAATATGGAAGAGTATGAGGCCTGCATCTTAGGGCTCAACATGGCCATTGACATGAACGTCTAGGAGTTGTTAGTGATCGGTGTGATTCAGACTTACTAGTACATAAGGTACAAGGAGAGTGGGCAATCAAGAATTCCAAGATTGTATCTGCGTCACGTCCAGGAATTGAGAAAGAGGTTCACGAAGATAGAATTCCGGCATGTCCCCAGAATCCAGAATGAGTTCGCCGACGCATTGGCTACTTTGTCCTCAATGATTCAGCATTATCCATAATCAGCCCGCTTACTATACCCACGTCGAAGAAGAAGCAGACGAAAATCCTTGGTTTCATGACATCAAGGAATATTTAGCAAAATGCGATTACCCAGAGCCTACGAATCCCACTCAGAAATGCACACTTCGAAGACTATCCAACAATTTCTTTCACATCGGAGGAATCCTGTATAGGAGGACTCCCGATTTGGGGCTATTAAGGTGTGTTGACGCCAAAGAAGCATCAAACCTGCTAGAGGAAATTCATGCTGGGACCTGCGGCCCACATATGTATTATTTGGTTCTGGCAAAGAAGATACTCCGAGCTTGTTACTTTTGGATGACTATGGAAACGGACTGCATCCAGTATGTCCGAAAATGCCAGCGTTGTCAGATACACGGAGACATGATAAAGTTACCTCCAAATGAGCTTAATGCAAGAAGCTCACAATGGCCATTCGTCGCTTGGGGCGTGGACGTTATCGGAAAAATCGAGCCCGCCGCCTCCAACGGACACAGGTTCATTCTGGTAGCCATTGATTACTTCACTAAATGGGTCGAGGCAGCCTCTTACAAAGCAGTTACTAAGAAAGTTGTGGCCGACTTTGTCCGCGACCGCATTTTTTGTCGATTCGGAGTTCTAGAGTCGATCATCACCGACAATGGTTCCAATCTCAATAGTGACTTGATGAAAGCCATGTGTGAAACTTTCAAGATCAAACACAAGAATTCCACAACATACATACCTCAAATGAATGGGGCTCCAGAAATCGCCACCAAAAACATCAAGAAGATACTAAGGAAGATGATAGAAAAGCACAAGCAGTGACATGAGAAGTTATCATTTGCCCTATTGGGATACCGCCCCACAGTCCGCACATCAACAGGGGCAACTCTCTATGTGCTGGTTTACGGTACAAAGGCTGTTATCCATGCTGAAGTTGAGATCCCATCTCTTTAGAATTATACAAGAAGCTGAGCTCAGCGACGTAGAGTGGGTAAGGAGCCGTTATGAGCAACTAGCCCTCATAGACAGGAAGAGAATGAATGCAGTCTGTCATGGTCAACTATATCAGAATAGAATGACCAGAGCCTTCAACAAGAAAGTCAAGCCGAGACAGTTCGCACCAGGGCCCTAGTATTAAAGAAGATCTTTCCACATCAAGATGAAGCCAAAAGGAAGTTCTCTCCCAACTGGCAGGGCCCATAGATGGTTCACAGAGTGCTGACGGGAGGAGCACTTATACTTGCAGAAATGGATGGAGATGTTTGACCGAGACCAATCAATTCAGATGTAGTCAAGCGCTACTACGTGTAATCCCTTGTGCTTCTATCAATGTTGTAAATTGAACTACGCCTGACCTGATTCCCGTTTAAGAGGGGATACGTAGGCAGCCCTATGAAATCGGTCACAATTCAATAAAATTTCCATTTCCCCCCGCAATTGGAAACTAGGGCAGAATTTTGAGGAGGACCCTCAAAAGTGTGAAGCAAGTTCAGCCGATCGCTGCACGAGAAACAATCTAAATCATTCACTCATCAAACTGGGGAAGAATTTTGAGGAGGACCTCAAAATTCCGTAGTAGGAGGGGTTGCAATGTCTCGAACCGTGTCACGATCGTCGGTTCATCTAAAACTAGTTTAGATTATATGTTTATGTTATACTTTTACAAAATCATGCATACTTATTCTTGAAACAACTTGTTTAGCAAACGCTACCCCAATGATACAGACAGTATCACCAGATCATGCCGAACGAGTCAAGTAAAGCCAACGGGGATACAAACTAACCCTCCCCTTTACAAAACTCATGATTTTTCTGTGGATGCAGGCATAAAGAATAAGCACGCAGAGAAGTCTCAAATTTCATCAGAATCACAAAGGCCAAAGTTCGATGTCCACACAAAAGGACGAGCATGTTCAAAATCACAATTCCCAAAACCGTCACACTCGCCGGCGTCTATTGTCAGTACAAATAATGCTCCGTAGTCACAACAATCGCAACAATCACAATGCTGCAATCTGCTATCAGCTAAGAACTCCTATTTTCACTTTATTTCCTGCATAAGGCTACCTTTCTGCCTTCCTAGACTAAATGATGTCTCCATCTGTATTCGCATCTTGCATAAGGCAACCTTTCTGCCTTCCGAGACTAAACGCTGTCTCCATCTGCATTCGCATCTTGCATAAGGCTACCTTTCTGCCTTCCGAGACTAAACACTATCTCCATCTGCATTCGCATCTTGCATAAGGCTACCTTTCTTCCTTCGAGACTAAATGATGTATCCATCTGCATTTGTATCCTTGCATAAGGCTACCATTCTGCCTTCCGAGGTTAAGCTCTACCTACATCTGCATTCTTGCATAAGGCTACCTTTCTGCCTTCCGAGACTAAACGCTGTCTCCATCTGCATTCGCATCCCTGCATAAGGTTACTTGCCTTCCGAGGTTAAGTTCTGCCTCCATCTACATTCGCATCTGCATAAGGCTACTTTTCTGCCTTCCGAGGCTAAGCTCTACCTCCAATTTACTTCTGAGACCACTGCTGTATCAAGCGTTATTCATTTCAATTTCATTTCGGGCTAAGCTCTGCCCCTTTAATTCGCAAGACTAAGCTGTGTCTTGTTAGCATCATACTATTGAATCTTCATGGGGTGAAATATCGCCAACCTATCCAAAGGCGTCATCGTTCGGAGGCACCATCTTCATAGCCCGATAACACCATGCCATGGCCTAAGGATCTCTTTTATCATCTTGCATATCATTATTCAAGGGCGTCATGGTTCACAGGTACCATCCTCATGGCCCGAGAACATCATTTTCATGACCTGCGAATCCTGCATCAAGCAATTCATGGCCCAGGACGTCATGGTCTGAGGACGTCATCCTTAACCGCCCGAATACATCATTCATGGTCCAACGGGAACTTGCATCATGTTTAAATTACGCACAATCTATGCTTGTATTGTTTATTGCAGGTAATCCGGCAATCAACAGCCATCCCGGCAGGAGCAGACCCGCTCCAGTTCTCCTAACTATCACCGCAAACCGCTTGTTCACCTAACCCTATACGTTGCGTCCGTCCTTGTAAAACTTCATCGGTATACTTCGTCGGTGACTCCTGAACTACATACGACCTGATTCCTGTAAAACCATGGATATATAGGCAACTCAGAAACCAGGGTGCGACCTAAATCTTTTCAAACCATTTCACTCGGTCAAAATTGGCCATCATATCTTTAACCGACAACTCTTTCATCCTTCCCGGGTAAAGAGGGGCAGCTGTTGATACCCAATTTTTTCCAAAATATTTTAAAATTTGCATATATGCTTTCAATATCACTTTTCATGATAACTGGCCTTTTTCCATAATTTTCCATATTTTTGTTAATTTCCTTTCCAATTTATTCAGTATTTTTATTCCATAATTATGCATAAATTGCATTATAAATAATTTCAAAATGTTTCCCAGCTCAATATATCATTTATAAATCCTATTAGGATTTAATTATTTCATAAATTAGAAAATTTGACATTATTTAGCTATAACTACAATAATTTTACAATTATAGCCTAATTATACGTTTCATACCATTTAAACCAAAAACTAGTCATTTTAGTTTTTTTTAATATTAGCTAATTACCTTAATCTCATTTATTTCATTTTTTATAATTACTAACTATTTTTATTAATTATTTATCTATTTTAAAGGGTATTTAACTAATAACCATCTTTTAATTTCAATTGTAGCGTATATCAAACCCAATACCCCAATTAAATCAACCCAATTACCCAGCCCAAACCATACTTTCTACCCAACCCAGACCTAAATTTCTACCCGGCCCAACCCTTCGATCAATCTTAGTCGTTGATCAATTTGAATCAACGACCCAGATTAATAGTTACCTTAATTAACTCCTAATGACCTACCCCCCTTCCCCTCATTTTTCACTCCCCTCACATTATCTCTCTATCTCTCTGATTCTCTCTAGAGACTTCCAGTCTCTTCTTCTCCGATAAAGATGGTTCGTCTCCTCCGGCTACTTCCTTCGCCGGAAACCATGGTATCTCATCCTATCTTGGTTACTGCTTCACCCCGCGCCGGTCTAGTGACACCCCGATGCCCTCAGATGAACCTGGAGCGGTTCAAGTCCTCCCATGGTTACTCGTGCCATGTACGGCCTCCTCCGCCATCTGAGTATGATCTGTGACCTCTCCGTCTAAAGCCGGCAAAACTTTAAAGTTTTCTTATTTTTCTGGGTTCTCTGAAACCCTAAAATCTAAGATTTTTCGATTTTCTTTCAGATCTATGATAGATCTATGTCTACTTTAAGCTATTTTGTTGTTTTCCCAAAAGTTCTCTGATTTTTTCTAAGAAACGACTCTTCATTGTGAACTAGGGTTTTGTGACCTCGCTTTTGAATGATTTTCCTATGATTTTTAGCATCTTCCTAGAATCTCTACTATGTTTTAGCAATTTGTTTAAGTTTCTCTCCTTATCTGACTCGTTGTGATGAAAACCCTAATTTTAGACCTAAACAGTGAAACTACTGATTTTCCTATATGTTTGCATATGTGTTTATGTTTCATTGATCTTTACCATATGTTGTTCGTCTTTGATTCTTCTTGTTGCCTGTCTATCTCACTGCTCACTCCATAACTGACATGACCCCTAATTTCAGGTACTAGGGTTTCTGATGTTCTTGCTTAAACGTCCGTGTTATTTCATGTTAATTCTCTTCAATTAGTATTATGCTTGCTCGAATCCTTGATATTATGCTATTTGTTACTCAATTATTTCCCGACTTATTGCTTTGCTTATAATGTGGTTATTCCGTTTATACACATGGATCTCTATTGTCTAGTTATTGTTTGAATCCCTGATTCACTATGATTTGAAAGTCTTGCAGATCTCCTATGAGATATTCTTACTGATTTCCAATCTCTAATCTATTTCTTACCTTGATTCGTTATTGTTGATTGATATTGCTTCGTTAATTAATATTTTCTTAACCTAGTCTCAATTGTCTGCTTGATTTGGTTTATGTGCATAGTAACTTTCCTTAATTATGTTTACCTACTAGCCGTTTGAGTTCAACCTTCAATTAAAGATTACCTAATGTCCTGTTATGAACACTATTTTACAATCTTTCCTTATTTGTCACTTACCGTTTGAATAATTCCCTTAATTCTAGGGATACTTGTACTGATTTTACAACTAATTGATTCTCTGAGTCCCATAATTACTGGGTAGTCTAATTTTTTACCTTATTTTCACCTAGTTCCAAACTGTATATATATACTTTATCCATGCATTGACACACACTGACACACATGGTTCTGAACTCTCCCTCAGAACAAAACTTGCTCTCTCTCTCTCTCTCTCTCTCTCTCTCTCTCTCTCTCTCTCTCTCTCTCTTTTGGTGCTACTTGTTATTGGTTTGAATTAGCTGGACACAAGCCAAGGTTAATTATTGGGTCTCTCTCTAACTTCTGCTTTGGTATTACTATTTCTCATATACTGGTATGTCCTAATTTCAACTTAAGTTTCAAAAGTTATATGTTTCTTTGGTACTTCAATTCACCCTGCTTCTAATATGTTTTACTTATGGTTTTTGTTGTTCAAACTTCAATTGGCATGACTACTCTACTGCTCTACTAGCATGATTCTCAATGTGACTTTTCCTTTAGACTCATTGTGTTTATGAAGTATTATCCCCCCTTAGCATACCTCAATGTGATTTTGCCCCACTTATGATTCCTGGCTACAACAATCTATGATATATGTTACTTAGTTCCTTTGTAATCCGGAAATACATGTTGTACCCAGAACCCCTCAGTATCTCTATGATTCTGAGTTTATGTGTAACTCTGCCTATTGTGTTCCTATCCCTATGTGCTTCATACTTATCCCCAATCCCTCATCCTCTTGTTTGTGAATGCTGAACTTGTCCTAGTTCCCATTTCTTTTCTATCTCTGCTGTGTTGGTATGTTGTCTATGCTGATTGCCTTGCCTTTTTCAAACTATTTTCCCTAAACCTCTCTCTTTTCTCTCAAAAACTGTTTTAAAACTGTTTTCTACTCAAACTCCTCAAACTATGAGCACTTTAACTATAATCTTAGACCCCTTAAGATCTGCCCCTCTTGTGTGAGCATTGCCTTGGGACCCTTGAACTCCCTCTAAACATTGAAACACAAGAGTTGGACCTTCCCCACTGCACTTACTCCATCTTGGCTATGAGATCTAGGTGTGAGCACTCCTCGAGATCCTCTGATATCCTTAGGGAACTCTGACACACCCGGATTATGAAGGGTTATGAAATAACAGTACATGGCATTGAGGACCTGGATACTTGGGCCTACTATGGAAGGCTCCCTATAGCTAACTTCTTCTTTTACTATTTTAATTATGTAATTCATATTCCAAGGCTTGTAATAATTTATAAATACTATTCTGGGGCTGGATAGTGAAAAATGGGTGGGGTATGCATGTTGTAGTATAAGTATGGGTAGATATCATGTTTCTTTAGGTTTATTTTTTTCTATGTGCGCACTAGTAACCATGTCTAGGGATCAAGCATGTCATGCATTTGTCACTTATGTTGATACATCTGCTTTTCATTCAACATATCATCCTCACTTAGAAAATCATGTTCATAGGATCAGTAATAACAACGAAAAATTGCTATCATGTGATTCAGAAAATGTAATCTAGATCCTGCCTTAAACAAGTGTTAACAAAATCTGCAATACTTTGACATGTTATACGTAGAGAACCTGTTCTAGGAAAACAACTAATAAACATGTCACTCTCATACTTGCTGCATATTTTGAAAGCATATAACTGCATACATTTAGAAGATCCTGCCTAGGATTATTCATACAAACCATTCTGTATCTCTATACATGCATATTAGACATCATGTTTTAGGATCTCATTCAACGCCTAGTTTAACTACTGATGCATGAGAAAGGCCTAACGAACAGTCCCCTCATGTTTTCATAACTGGTATTAATTCCACATTTTTCTAAGTACAACATGTTTAGGCAACACAATTCAAACAGTCTCCTTAATTATACGAGTAATTACTGAGCCCTATTCCTACGCCTAGGCAAGCCATAGGTGGTTGAATCATTACACTGAGAATCTGCTTTCTTGTATATGTTGCTCAATGCTTAATAGATTCTTTTAATCAGTAGGCAAAACTGATTAGGGTTTCCAAGTAAATACAATAACATGCCTGTCTGTTTATCTTCTGAACTCACTTAGACACCATATCTTAGGTTTCTGAATCTAAATACTGTTCTTATTTGTGTTTGAGTCGTGCTGTTATGTGCATTATCAGCGGAGGTGAATTTGAGCCTCTTACATGCTCCTATGTGTTCCCATTTACTGTAGTCCTATCTGTTCTTTATTTGGAGCCTTGAATTAGGGAGTCACCTTTTTGTTCAATGCGATCGCAAGAGCTCGTCCGCGATCACAAAGTTTGCGTGGCCATTGATACGTGAACACATTGCCCTTTTCGCATTCGCAGTGAAGAAGAGAGGACCTGGGCAGTGGGAGGATTTAGTCTATGCGGTCGCATCCAGTTATCCGCGTTCGCTTTGAGTATTTTTAAACGGTTTGCATTTGTTCTACACGATCGCATGAAATGTTCTGTGACAGGGTAATATGAGCACCTAGGCAGAATATAACATTTCAAAATCGAGGGTTTAGCCATTTTTTTACATAACTTGAGATAGAGAGTTCAGAATTTGGACGAATGTTTGAGGTATTTTCAGAGGCATCCATTAGGTAATGATTCTTCACTTGTTTTTGGTTATATCCCACTAATCTATCATTAATTCTATCCTTTAATTTTGGATTTGGGTTGGGAAAATTCGAAAAATGGGAAAAGTTCTTCAACCAAATTTTTAGAATTGATTGAGATTTTGTCATTGGATTTGAGTAATTTTTGTACGAGTGAACTCGTGAGTATATGAGTGTTCATATTTACCCAATTTCGAGACGTGGTTCTGGTCGACTTTTTGGGGAGATTTTCTAAATTCTTTTTTAAGTCTTGATTTCATTAATTAGATTAATCTATTATAGTTGTATTTATGATATGTAAATAATTTTGGTTAGATTTGGCCATTCGGAGTCGGATAATCGAGGAAAAGTCATTCTTATTGATTGATTGAGCTTGGTTCGAGGTAAGTTACTGGCCTAACCTTGGTTCGAAGTAAGTGAATAGCCATAGCATTTTGGCTATAAAAGTATTAGCAGATATTGCACGTGAGTTGATCTATTAGGATTAAAACTTAGGTCCCCCACTTAATAATTAAGTCGCGTTTAATTAAATGTAACTATTGAATAGTCACATATTTGGTCGTGTCTTGCCATAAGCAATCGTGTATAAGTGTGATTTTATGCCATGTATTTAAACATCCTCTGTTAGTTATTTTATAAATATAGTTACTTTTATTCTACTTCTTTGTGATTAATTAGATACCAATTAACTAAGTAGAATCATTTTAGACTTAGTCAATGGTAGATAATTAATTCACGTGCTCACCTAGAATAATTTAGCAACCAATAATCCCACTTAGATTTTGAAATCTGAAGGAGACCCATAATTGTGGACCTCAAAGAGTCCTTAACACCATTGTTTTGAGGTAACTTGAATCCTTATGCAATATGTAGTTGCACAGACTAGTTTAACCAGATTTATTTACAAATAGTCGTCCTAACACACCTTACAAATCATTAGGTGGTGATTCGTCACTTTTGACCCATTTAAACGTGTTTTACCCCGGATAAGGTGTAGTCATGAGGTTTTCCCCGACAAGTTGATTGTCACGACCCAACTCTGGGCGACGCGACCAGCGCTTATCCGAGTGAACCCAGTCAAGTAAGCCTGATTAGCCTTTCCTACCCGACTCATTTACTCCCCGAGATTTTAGTATAACATTGTTTAGTAAGTTAGCAGGAATTGAATCAAAAGCGTACGCTCATGATATTAATCCCTTCATTCTTATATATCGATATCAACAATTAGGTGATCCAGAACATACATGCTAATTATAACCTTCATGAGATGGAATTACAGTTACAAGTTATTCCAAGTATTACCCAAAAGCATACATGACCCACATGAGTGTCTCTGGAGCCTCTAAGATAAAGAAGATGAACATAGTTCCACCGGCGACAAGGCCCCGACTATACCTCAATATAGAACAACATACACAAGAGAGAGCAACACATTTTTATACATGGCCCCGGGAGGAAATGGGGCTCACCAGCACTGCTGTAAGGAGGAGAAGTAGGCACCACTATCGACAACCAGCAGTACCAGCTACAGAGCCACCTACATCCATAAGAAGATGTAGCGCCCCCGGCAAAAGGGACGTTAGTACCATTGAATAGTACTAGTATGTATGAACAAACTCTACTCTAGGTAGAATAAACATCAAACATGTAATAATACAATTAGAGACATTAAATAACAATCCACAGAAATAGGGGAAACACAAACAAGAATCGCCATGTTTTCTTATCCCGTTTTTCCATCTTTTGGATAGTAGTTCTTTAATGCCACGTGCCACAATTTTAATACACCACCGTGTCGTTCTCACATGGAGTCCGGTGTCGGCCCGACCAGCTAAGCCATCCCAAGTGAGACATTACAACATCATAGTTTCATAATTACCACTGTGTCGTTTTCACACGGAGTCCGGTCTCTGCCCGACCGGCTGAGCCATCTCACTTGAAATAGTGAGACATTACCAAAATCATATTTTCGATGCGATTACCACCATGTGTACAACATGGAGTCCGATGTCGGCCCGATCGGCTAAGCCGCCTCACTCTGGGACATAACCATATCAATTAAATCCTTTAGTTCACATCTCGTCCCATCATTTATTATACTGTTCTTGGCACGTGGGCATATTTAACAATTTATGTAACATTCCTCTCTTTAACCGTTTAATACACTCATCTTCCATATTAACTAAAACCAACACATATATAATGATTCGTACACATCATAGAGGAAAGAGCATGAAAATCACAATTCATACTTTCAAATAGCATATTGACATGGTAGTAACTTGGAACAACATAGAAGCAATAGTTTCCCGACTTAACACATAGAAACCCTCAATTATTTTAGGGAATCAAACAAGGAAATCCATACCGTATATTTGAACACCAACGAGTTCATTCTATGAGATTAGAGTTGGCCATACATAACTTAATTGGGGTTTTCCTTAATTTCTACCACAATTTTCCCGACTTTAGCACCTTATATCTATTCCACAATGTAGCACAATTGAAACCAAAATTAGGAATAATGATCATGGCCCTAGCTCTTTTGAGAATTATATCAAACATTATGGGTTCATTAAGGTTGCTTGATCCCTTTGAAAGAAATATTACTCTAACTCGTTTCTCTTATAAGATTAGGATTACTTGATTACATGCATGCAAGGTCTCTATCCCCATTCCCATGAACTATATTATCCATGGCCCATTTTAGCTAAAATATGGAAATCAAGGTTGGTGTGTTGGAAATTTACCTCTTAAAGTGCAAGAATTGGTACTCTGGTTTATTAATCCCAAGCCTTGAGTGGTGATTGAGGATTAATTGGATGAAGAGGGAACCTTCTCCATAGAAATCTTTCTTAAATCACTCTAATGTTTCAGAAAAATATCTAAAAATGATGGGGGATAGGTGTTATATTTTCCTGGGGTCGGGTTTTAAGAATTAGAAAATGGGTGTCCCGGCGCAGGTTTGCGGTCCAAAATGCGATCGCATTTTGGTTATGTAGTCCGCAAACCTGCCGCATAACTGGCCTCAACTGGGCGAAAAAGAAATGTGGCTTGCCCAGGTATGCGGCAATTATGCGGTCCGCATACCTATTATGCGGTCGCATAGTGCACCGCATAACCCCCCTGCAAAAACTCGAACGTAGAGATGCGGCTACTATGCGGCCCACATACCTGATATGCGATAGCATTTTGGGCCGCATAGTTGCCCTCAAAATGGCCAGTGAACATCCATACTATGCGGCCATTATGCAGTCTGCATACTTGATATGCGACCACATAGTGGACCGCAGATTAGCACCCCTTCGCGAATTTTCTTCCTCTAAGTCCGGGGGTACTTTTTCTAGATGGTCCGAACCTAAGAATTTCTACGGCTATATCATCATGGGGATCAAAGTGGGCATCATTTTTGGTTGATAATTCTACAGGTCTTTACATCCTCCCCCACTTAAGATCATTCGTCCTCGAATGAGGATCATGGGAATCACTTGGGATCGACTATACTATACGCCAACCCCTAAATTTAACTAACTCCCAATTTTTCTAAATGTTTTGCCAGTGTTTCCTTTGTAACTAGGCCTATCCACCTGCCAGAGATCCCCCAAAACACATCTCAACGAACTTTACATAATCAGTCAACAAAATAGAATATAAATACAACACAAATTAAGAAGTTATAAGGGGACGGATGACTAGGGAAGTGGGGTGGCTTTTCACAAATTGACAAGCAATGCAATTATTTAGAGATGAAAACTTCATAAGCTATTACCTGACTTGTTAAAACAAATGAGGGTACTTCTTTTTCATTTAATTTCCAGCTTCCCAAGTAGCTTCCTCGACTTGTTGATTTCGCCATAATACTTTAACTGTTGCGATTTTCCTTGTTTCTCAACTTACGGACCTGTCTATCAAGAATAGCAACCGAAACCTCTTCATACGACAATTCTTCGTTAACCTTAACATTCTCAACTGGCACGATGGCAGGCAGGTCTCCAACCACTTTCTTCAACATGGACACATGAAACACCGGGTGCACCAATGACATTTCAGGGGGCAGCTTCAGCCTATACACCACTTGTCCTATCCTTTGAGTGATTCTATATGTCCCTACATAACGCGGACCCAATTTCCCTTTCTTCCCAAACCGCATGACCCCCTTCATGGGAGATACCTTCAATAACACCCAATCATATTCTTGGAACTCCAAATCCCCGCGACGAACGTCCGAATAGATTTTTGATAGCTTTGAGCAGTCTTCAACTACTCCTTTATGATTCTAACCTTCTCCATAGCTTGATGCAGGAGATCTGGTCCTAATAGTTCAGCCTCTCCAACGTTGAACCACCCAATCAGCGACCTACATCTCCTACCGTACAAAGCCTCAAATGGTGCCATGTAATACAGACATGGAAGTTGTTGTTATAAGAAAACTCTATAAGTGGCAAATGATCATCCCAGCTACCTTTAAAATCAATCACACAAGCACGTAACATGTCCTCAAGCATTTGGATGGTCCCCTCTGCTTGTCCGTCAGTCTGTGGGTGAAACGTTGTGTTGAGATTTATCTGTGTCCCCAACCCTTGATGAAATTTCTTCCAAAAGTTAGCTGTGAACTGGACCCTCGATCCGAGATAATGGAAACTATAGTGCCATGGATCCTGACTATTTCCTTGATATACAATTGAGCATATTGTTCTTCAGTGTCGGTGGACTTAACCGGCAAGAAATGTGTTGACTTTGAGAGCCGATCCACTACTACCCAAATTGAGTACAACTTGCGTGGAGTACAGGGTAATCCTACCACAAAATCCATATTGATCATCTCCCACTTCCACATCGGTATTTCTATAAGCTGCGACAACCCACCGGTCCTTTGAGGTCATGATACATTTTTGTAGAACCGGGGTGTATAGAATATCTAGAATTATGAGCCTCTGCCATTATCCTCTTCCAAAGGTCATCCACATCCGGGACACATAATCGTCCTTGGCATCGCAAGACACTGTCATCTTTGCCGAGCGAAAAAGTTGTGGTCCTATGATTAAGAATTTCCTCTTTTAGTCGCGCCAACACTAGATCATTGTATTGTTTTTCCTTCACTTCTGCCACAAGCGATTATTCTGCTTTGTTACGTACTATGACATCCCCTTCGTCATAGTCCGTAAGACAAACTCCTAGACTGGCCAACTGGTGAACTTCTCGAGCCAAGGGCCTTTGACCTGCTTCCAAGTGGGCCACGAAACCCGTAGATTTCCGACTAAGAGCATCCGCCACCACATTAGCTTTTCCTAGATGATATAAGACATCCATATCAAAATCCTTAAGAAACTCCAGCCATCTCCTTTGCCTCAAGTTTAATTCCTTCTGTTTGAATATATATTGGAGACTCTTGTGGTGTGTGAACACGTCCACATGGACACCATAGAGATAATGCCTCCAGATCTTTAATGCAAAAACAACTGCTGCAAGCTCCAAATCATGAGTCGGATAATTCTTTTCGTGATTCTTAAGTTGCCTTGAAGCATATGCTATAACCTTACCACATTACATCAATACACACCCAAGACCCACCCTTGAAGCATCACAATACACCACAAACCCCTATGTACCCTCCGACAAGGTCAACACCGACGCCGAAGTCAATCTTGATTTCAACTCTTAAAAACTCCTTTCGCAAGCATCGGACCACTGGAACTTGACCGCTTTCTGCGTCAATTTTGTCAATGGGGAGGCGAGAGTAGAGAATCCTTCCACAAACCTCCTATAATATCCAGCTAAAATCAGGAAACTACGAATTTCTATCGGGGTTGTAGGTCTAGGACAATCCTTTACTGCTGCGATCTTATGGGGATCAACCTGAATTCCTTCCCTGGAGACAACATGGCCCAAAAAGGTAACTGATTCAAGCCAAAATTCGCATTTTGAGAACTTTACATATAGTTGGTGCTGATGAAGAGTCTGCAGAACTGACTGTGATGACCCAAAAGGTCATCCTAAGTAATTCTGACTAAATCTGTGTTCTGAGGCCCCGAAAGCCTCAGTTAATCTCACCTCGACATGCGTGCGCAGCCCGGGCATGTGGCCGGGAAGCTTCTATGTGAAAATTTGATAAAAATGGAATTTTGAATTGAATAATTGAATAAAGTTAACTTTGGTCAAAATTTTTGCTAAATGGCCCGGACCCGTGATGTGACGGTCCTGGAGGGTCCGTAGGAAAATATCGGACTTCGGCGTATGCCCGGAATCGAATTCCGAGGTCCCAAGCCCGAGAAATGATTTTTTTAATGAAAATTATTTTCTGAAAAAAATAATAAAGGATTTTGAAAATGAATAATTATATAAAAACCGTGTTACCGGGCCCGTATTATGGTTCCGGAGCCCGGAACAGGTTTAATATGATTGTTATGAGTTGTCTGTAAAATTCGGTAAGAAACGGACTTGGTTTGACGTGTTTCAGATCAAAAAATAGAAAATTTAATAGTTTATGAAGTTTGAGAAAATTCTATGGATTTTGGAGTTTAATTCATTGTTTTTGATGTATTTTTGTGGTTTAGTTATTTGCACAAGTTCTTAGGATGTTTATGAGGTTTTGTGTGTAATTGGTTTTGAGCCCCGAGGGCTCGGGTGAGTTTCAGGTAGGCATCGGAGTGCAAAAAGTAGGAAAAATCTTGTGTTCCTCAAGTTTTTCTGGTGTCTGATGCCTCCTTCAGTGCGATCGCAGATTCTTCCCTGCGATCGCATAGCATTGACATGTGATGGGGTCTGATGCACTATGCGATCGCACTTGCTTCTCCTTGATCGCATAGTGTAATAGGTAGAAAGGGGGCTGGGGGGTTAGTTGTTCAGTGCGAACGCACCTCAAAGGGCGCGATCGCAGAGGGTCCAGGGTTAATACTGTGCGAACGCAGGTGGGGTGCTGCAAACGCATAGAGGTTAGCATAGGGCCTGGGGCTGGGTAGAATTGCCATGTGCGATCGCACAAGGGCCTCTGCGATTGTAGAGCTTAAGCAACTTATCTCTATGCGATCGCACCTCATGTTCTGCGATCGCATAGCATTAAAAACGCCCAGTTCTATTTTTAACCCCAAAATAGAACCTTATACGGGATTCTTCCCATTTCCCACTTCTCTTTTCTTCCCCAAGCCTCCATAACCGAGAATCAAGCTCCCCAACCTCCATAACTCCATAGGTTAGTGCTCTTAACCTCGTTTTCTCATAATTTCTTCAACTAATCACTAGATTCTAGGCCTAAAACATGGAAATTAAGGTAGAAATTGGGTTTTTGGGTAGTGTTAGGTTTTTGGAAAAAATTGGATGATTCAACCTCAATTTGGGGTCGGATCCTAAAACTAATTACATAATTAAACTCGCGGGGTTATGGGTGATCAGGTTTTGGTCCGAACCTCGAGTTTAGACCAGGTGGGCCCGGGGTCAAATTTTGATATTTTTGGAAGAATTCTAGAAAATGAACACCTAGGCTATGGGATTATATTTTTGAGTCTTTATTGACATGATTGAATTAATTATGCATAGATAACGTTGTTTCGGAGTCAGATTATAAAGGAAAGATGGTCCTAGATGGTTGATTGCTATACTTTGGACCGAGGTAAGTGTCTTGCCTAACCTTGGTGAGGGAATATGTATTATTTGCTATGTGCTAAGTGATTATCATGTTCATTACATAGGTGAGGTGACGAGTACCTATGCAATGTGTGTCAAGCATGCCCGTGAGTCTAATTTGATAGAAATTGCAGTACTTCTTCCATGTTTAGCATATTATGAGATTGTCTTTATTTGGTAATTTATTCTTGATTGAAAGTATTGGCTATTGAGTTTGAGGAGTTTTGATTTGAATGATAATACAAGAGTAGAGTATGTGATTCGTTATAGCTGATACCCTTGCCGGGTATTTCTTGAGCTACTTATTGATATTTTCCTCTTGCCGGGTGTTTTGAACTGCTTATTTCCACTATGCTGTACTACTTGCCATTTTGTCTGTTATTGTTTGGTGAGGAAGAGTGTAAAGCATGTAAAGCACGAAGGGTGATGTCGTGCCATGATTCATATTGATTATAAGCACGAAGATAAATGTCGTGCCATGACTTTTATTGATTTTAAGCACGAATGTTAATGTCGTGCCATGATACATTGTACATTGCATTGTGATGAAGAGAGTAAAAGCACGAAAGGTGATGTCGTGCCATGATATTGATTACATTGCATTGTGAGGAAGAGAGTAAAAGCACGAAGGGTGATGTCGTGACATTGTTTACTTTTTTGATATTTATACTTTTTTCGTGGGCTATCGTATTAGATGCCTCCCTTGGTTACTTCTATCTGTATATTAGACCACTTCACTTCACTTGTTTCCCCTTTTATGCTCCTATATCCCTTACTTGCTTGCTTATCTCTTGTCTTGTATTTTCCCTGTTACCTGCTGTAGATTAGGACAAGTTATCGTTATTGTCAAGTCTAGCCTCGTCACTACTTCGGCCGAGGTTAGGCTCGGCACTTACTCAGTACATGGGGTCGGTTGTACTGATGCTACACTGCACTTCTTCATGTTATGCAGATCACGCATCCGGACCCAGTGGACCGCATTGAGGAAGTCACCTTCAGTCCACCCAGAGCTTCAAGGTATACCCGCTGGCGTTCCTGAGCCTTGGTGTCTCTCCTACACTGCTAAGTTAGGATACTCCTCTTCTCTTCATACTCTGTCGTGCGTAGTATATTTTCGTATACTGATCGAGTTTCTATTCTATTCTCTCGCAGATGGCGAGGACGCGTGCTTCCCTTGGTTCCGCTCAGCAGCCTGACACTCCTACTACAGCTCCTACGAGGGGTCGAAGTCGAGGACGAGGTCGTGCTAGAGGCCGAGGCCGCGGCAGGGCTCAGCCCAGAGCAGCAGCCCTAGTGGAGGACCCTCAGGTTGAGTCTGACGAGGAGGTCCCAGTTCCGGCAGTCCCAGTTGGACCAGCACAGGTCCCAGAGGGGTTCATAGTTACCCCGGTGCTGCAGGACGCTTTGGTCCGCTTGGTAGGACTTATGGAGAGTGTGGCTCAGGCCGATCTTCTTCCTACAGCTCCAGCCGGATCTCTGGCTGGGGGAGGTACCCAGATTCCTATTATTCATACACTAGAGCAGGTTGCCACTCAGTTTCAAACTCCGGCACCTCAGCCAGCCGGAGTAGTACATCCAAGCATTGCAGCACCTATAGCTGAGGGATCAGCTATGTCAGCAGATGCGTTGTGGAGATTGGACAGATTCACCAAGTTATTCACTGCTACTT